>DF241751.1:32841-78289 GCA_000507305.1 Breviolum minutum Mf 1.05b.01
ATGGCGGTGACAGTTCGGCAGTTCGAGATCAGCTCAGGGGTGTGCAGCGAATTCAAGCCTCAGGTCGGGCCTTTGCTGCGATTCTCGAAGATGGATCCGTCGTCACTTGGGGTGATGCAGCCGATGGCGGTGACAGTTCGGCAGTTCGAGATCAGCTCAGAATGGTTTAGTCCAGTAGTTGTTTGTTGATTTGTAAGGCCTGGGCATGATTCATTGGAGTTCCTGCTCGGTTGTGGCTTTCGGTACAGAAAAAGGACAGCTAACAAAACCTGCGGCCACGCAACGTTTTGTTTGGGAAGCGAATGTAGTGCTGGTAGGTTCTCCCCTCGCGATGGTAAAGCCACGGACCGCATCTTTCATGAGACATCTTTCTGTCCCATATCCATCCGTACCTACATGCTATCGAGTCAGAAAGTTAATCTAGGGTTCAAATGGATGGTTTGTAGCCTACACAAGTTTTCAGCCAAGCAGGGCCAAACACCACCTCCTACCGCTCAGATGGTTGCACTAAAACGGTGGTTAAGGTCGGTCATTTACTAAGCAAAAAACGATTTGTGATTTGTGGCAATTTCTTTCAAATTGATTCAAATTGGGGGTTCCTAGAAGAGTAAACCACCTGAACCACTTAGATACTACTGGATTGCACTCTGTAAACCATGTTTTGATGATGATAAAAAACATTTTTTTCCCTGCCTTCCTGTCAGTGCTGAGTCGTTAAGGCCCCCATGTGGACGGTGGTGGAGTTAGCCAAGCACGATGGCCAGGACCGGACAAGGCAATCGATGTGATGATGCAATGTGCCGCGGTGATGTTGTCAAGAGAAAATGTGAACACACCAATGTGAATATTATTTGACTATGTTCCTAGATTCCTCAAACGAATTATATGAATTTCCCGAGAGGAGCAACCTTTTGTATGATTTTTTTCTTGGGGATTGACCAGCACTTGGAAAGAATGAGAGGAAATATTAGAGTTTTTAGCGGTTTGGCAGCAGGTGTCATCAATCACAGACAACACGAGAGGCCTCTACTCTTGGCCATTGTGGGAGAGGTCTACGACGTGGGTCCTGGTGAGAGGCCAGGTGCTGGTATTTGAAATGGTTTCCCTGAAAGACGAACAAAAATCCCTTAGGTTTCATTAGGAAAGAGGAATTTTTATTTTATTTTTTGAACAAAATCTTGGAACTTTGACATCCTTCAACACTGCTGAGTGTTGGTGGAATTACAGTAAGCAACTGTTGGGAGAGCACTTGTGTTGTAAGTTGTAAGCAGAAAGGATCTACCCTCAGCAAAATTAACATGGACATCCCAAAATTCTAATACCTGAAAGGAATTGATCCTCTTCCAAAGTCTCATTTTTTAGGCTTCAGGTTCATTTTTCACGGTGTATATTATATCTATATAATAGTATCAGTATCTACTAATATAATTCGATATATTTTCAGGATGAGGCCATTTCGCCAAGTCTTCAAAATCCTTAGCTTCATCCAAGGCACTATGGCCCTGGAGAAGGCTACAATGGCATGGCTGGGAAGGAGCTTGAAGAGTGATGCGAAAACCCCGTGGCAAATGAAGGTTTTTTGTAGTTGGGATTCCCCAAGTGGCCGGGAATAATGTTTCATGTCATCCGGAAAGTGGTAACTGGAATCCGGGGTGGGAGGTAGATCCAAGTGGCATTAATGGACCCAACCGGTTCAGACTTATCAATCTGTGGTGTATATTCCACTGCTGTGTTTTATCAACCATCCAAAAATGGTGCAAGAGTTTGTCCATCAACTGTAACAACATGAAAACACAAGTGGTTTCAAAAAAACGTGGACAAACATCAGAAAACATCATCAAACAAACTGACTACCTTGGAGGATGCAAGCAGATCCTTTACCACTGGAAACTTTAAGGATGATGCAGTACCAGGCATGGCAGCAAATGGCAAGGGGGGAATAGGGAACTCCAAATCTCTGGATAGTGCCCCAAAGTAGAAATTTGATGAAATTTGAGTGTTTTCTTTCATCATTTTTCTTGGGGTGTGTTCAAATGTGTGTATCATTATTCAAAAGTTTGACGATCTATATATTTTCATCTTCAGCACTCTCAGATTGGGGATGCTATGTTTTTATCCTTTGGTCAGTTGAATTTATCATGTCGACATAATTTCGACAAGGAAAACATCCGGAGGGTGTGTGTCTTTCGTGGGACATGGATTTGTTGAGTCCATTTCTCTCAGGGTGGATTCGTTGAAGTTTATCTTGTCATGAGCATTCATAGCATTGATTCCAATCCTGGATTAAGATATAAAAGATCTTAATAATGTGATCCCCAATCGTCCACACTCAATGAAGAGATACTCTCCTATAGAAAGGCCAGCTGAACTGTCAGCTCCACTTGTGAAGGCAGAGATGAAGATGTTTAGATATTTGTTTCCCTGAAAAAAGGCAAACATGGTACCAGATATGCAGAACAAAAAGATGCTTAAAGCTGGAGTTTTTAGTATGAATACAAAAGATGCGGTTCCTTTGATATTTGATATCCATGTTTTGCATATGTTTTGCCATGCCACCAATATTAGACCCCCGGGTTTTTTCAACAACAGAAACTGGAAACTAACCAACTTTCCCTCCTTCAAAAAAACACCTGAGACTTTCACCGACAGGTATTGGAGATCTCTCGGTCGACCAGTTGAAAGACATCTTCAGTCTTGGATCCCCAGAGGTTCTCAACTATTGGCAACTTTGACCCCATGTACCAATACCAACCTGTCTCAACTACAACCCGAAAGTTTAAGATGGAACCTAAAAATGATGATTTCCAAGGAAAAATGGATTCTCCTTTTAGCTGATTTTGTGGGGTTTTATGTTTAAACTTCAGGACCTGTACCCATCTCAATTAGATATCCACTGAGGATTCAAAACTAGAGTAACAACTGATACCGTTGATGGAAGAAATCCTGCACCACCTGGGATGTATAAAACCCTGTAAATAATGGGATTTTTGCCATATCAACTGGTGCTCGCCGGATTTCTGGACCATCAACAACATCAACTATCAATCGCTTTAAGCTCCAAATCCTTTCAGGTTGGCGATCCTTCTACCGGAAGCACGAAGAATATCGCTTTGTAGGCAGGATGAAATGGACCCTGATATATGATTTGAATCTTTGCCGAACTTGAGTATTTTTTTCGGGGGCAGGGGACACTTTTGCAGGTTCAATAGGTTAAGAGTTTTTTGTTCCGTTAAAAGTTCCCCCAATGGCATTTGCAATGGCAGAACATCTTTTCCCGGGTGGGGCAAGTGTTGTGGTGGAGCCGTTGAATTTTGAAGGTTTTCTGGAGGGCACCTTCTACGACAAGGATGCGTTCGTTTGAAGGGGGACGGGATGTCTTGAAGACAATGCTCATGTGAAACGATGTGAAATGGCAGGGGGTTGATTTTGAGGTAAGTAAAGTTTGAAGATAAAGTTAACCAGCTTTCAGCATGAAGGCTTCTGGCCATTTTCGGGGGCATAGAGCGGCAATCATAATTATACCATTGTTCATAGACATATCAGCATTTCATCATAGATGGCAAGTTAAAATCGGGGCTGGAAGAAGCATCCAACTGGGCTTGGGCTCAAAGTATGCAGTAGAGATTTCGGGGCTGATGTTTTGAAGAGCCGTCAAGACAGGAGGATGCCAAGACCGGAGGACGCCCACAAGCCAAAAAGAAGGAGGTTGATGTCTAAGACTAAGATGATTCAAATACGTGTCGCCTTGCCGAATGCGCATGAGGAACTTNCAAGCCGCAAATCAGGCCTTTGCTGCCATTCTGGCAGACGGATCCGTCGTTACCTGGGGTCATGCACAACATGGCGGTGACAGTGTGGCAGTTGAACATGAACTCAGATTTGTTTAGTCTAGTTGTGTATGCTCGATGGAACTGCTTGAGCTCTTACAGAGGGATTGTCTTCGTTGGAGCTTTTTCTTGGCCTGCTTGGCAGAGAAAAAGGATACAGTAGCTCCATCTGCAGACGCAAACTTCGCCACGTGTGTGCCGTTTCTCACACTTTCTTTACAATGCATTTGGTACTGTTGATGGAAGAATTCCTGCGCCAGTTGATATGTAGTTTATCTCACTATTTACGAAGGTTTTATACATCCCAGGTAGTTGTTTGGGATTTCTTCCATCAACAGTATGAATAAGAACGCCACCTGAATTGTTGGACTGACATGCTCCTTTGTTGATTTTTACATCCAACTGGAAGCAAGATTGAAAATCTGTGCCTTGTCAGGAGGGTCATCCCTTGAAAGCCTTGCAGAAGGTAGAGGTGTGTCCGCTGCTGGCAGGAAGCTGGCAGGAAAATTCACCATTGGAAATGGAAGATTGCAAATTTCAAATAGATCTATTCTAGTATTGAAAAAGGTGGTTCTCCATTCACTCATGTTGGATTACTGGAGTGTATTAAATGTGCTGCAAGAGGAGGAATGTTGAAAGTGATTCTCATAAATCAATGTAAACTATGACATCATTGCATGATACCCTCCCGAAGTTTAACGTAGCCCCTGAAAACTGATGGTTGGAAGACTACTCTCCTTTTCGGATGGTATATTTTCAGGGGCTATGTTAAACTTCCAGGGGGTAAAAGTTATCCAACACAAAGAACATATTCTGGTCAAATTATAGCGACCCTTCACACGACCGATTTGCCCCCCAAAAGGTAGTTGAGGTTTCGGGGAATCCCCGAAAATTTCAGGGAAATCTAGGTTGGTGAAATATTATTCCATTTTGGCCAAGATTCCAAGATGATAAATATGGTTCTTTCTGGTGTTTAATGACAATTTTTGGAATTTTTTGGATATATGTGTATATATGATGATATATGTACATATTTTTCATATATATACTAGTATATATATATATATGTATATACATATCTGACTATAAATCACTCAAAAAATAACACCCCCTTTCAAACATGGTTATGAATTATGAAGATTCCCTGTTGGATGCAACCTTCGGAAAGGCCAGCCATGCCAAGTCGGAGCGAGATGAGAAGGTGAAGCTTTGAGGGGGTCATCAGAAAGATGCAACACAACAGGAGGGGGAAAAGGTTTGACAAAAATTCAAAGTTCAGCTATAGAAGTTTTATTTTATTTTTGTTTTTTGTTTTTGGTTTTTGGTTTTGTTTGTTTGATATCTTTTGATACTTTGTTTGGGGAAGCCCTCCTTTGTGTTCATTTTTGGTTGAAGCAAACTCGATAGAATCAATAGTTTTTTTTGTGTTGGCTGTAGGTCAAGACAATGGAAGGTTCAACAGCCTGTACGGTACGGTTTTTGTTGGAAACAAGGAATGTCACCCTTTCCATTTGTCCCAACCTTTGGTTGATCGAGGTACATCAAGACTTGAGACAGCAGTTCAAGGTGCAACCTGCTGAACGAAGCAGTCGACTGATGCGTGTGTACTGCAGGAAACCATTGTTTTGGTTCGTATCCGGCCAAAATTTGCTTGAGTTTCGGATGATGCCAGGGCTGCAATACCAAGAACAGTCAGGACGGACTGGCTGTAGTTGTTTCTGCCCCAAGTGGGAACGCATCAAAATTATCGTCTTTGTTGGAAATGACAACTGTGTTTTTGAGGAAGTTGGTGGAAATGAAAACATATGAAAACTGTTTTACAGTACCTGTATTACATAGTTTTGCTGTCAACATTCTATACTTTCCACCTCTCATCGTGAAGTTGACTTCTGTGAGGACAAACCTCATACCGAGATTTGGTGCGATGATAGCTACCATGGGAAAGGCTGGAATGGGATCCTGTTGTCTATACCGGTAGTCAGCCTGCTGATGGATGTGGACAATTGTTTTCACAGTTTCATTTTTTTTGGAAGTAAGTACAACTAGGTAACTGGTTAATCTAAATATTCAGGGCCCACCAACAAAAAAAAGACTTGGGAGTTTGGGGCGGTGTCACCTTATTTTGAGTCTTGAGACAACCCCAAGTAGGTCTGAAGGACCTTGATCATCACCTTCCATATTTTTCCAAACAGCTGAGCTTGGATCCGCAATTCCGAAAGGTTTTTTTCGTCCGTTGGCAGGGACTCGACCTGTTTTTATTTCTGCCAAGATGGTGGAGATCTCCAAGGACATCAGGGACTAAATGAAGCGAGGGACACCTCGGGCATTGTATCATCGGTCTAACCATATCTAACCCGAAGAAAGTTGCACCAAGAATTTGTGAACTATTAAGATGACTACCAAACACATACCAGGATTCTGTTGCTTGGTTGTTGAAGAACAATAGCTCAGGTTTCTGGTTTCCACGTGTTTGAATGGTGCGGAAAGCCTTGTGTTTACACCCTATGCTCATCTTGGATCAATCACGCTTGTGACCATCTACTGAAGAATAAAGAATAAAGGGATGTTCCTGTTGAATACCTATTCCACAAGACTGACCGGTGGCCCTTTTGATGCAATACTCACAAGAAAGCCACATTGATATTTTGTGTAGTCTCCCAACCACCAATTTTCTGGGGCCAGCTGTTAGTTTCAGGGAGCGTATCACACGCCATCTTTGGTCCACGTTCATTGCCTTCATTTCGAAGGACGACTCGTGGTGCACCTGTTTGACGGATGCACAAATTGCGCAAACCACAAACACCGCTCCGGACTGGGACTTTTGAGTTTTTAGTGTGTGTTGTGGTGAGGTTGATGGAGTTGAGATGTTTATATTGCATATATTTATGTAAATATATATATATATCTTTACATATATACATATAATATATATGATACCATATATGATATGTGTTTTTTTTTTAACGCCATGATTCCATAAACCATACTGATAGCCATATGATCATCATGTCACTTTGAGCTTGTTTCCGTTGCTTCTTGACCTGGAACCACAGAAATCATCCATTAATCCATGTGACTTGTGGAAGTTTCACGAAGTTTTTTTCTTGGCCAACATGTAATACTTAAATGTGAACCGCTGTCCTTGCTATGGGTGATGTGATGACACCAAAACATGCACAGCGACGCCGCTTCGCGTCAGGATCCAAAGATCAAGATCAGGCTGGCAAAACATGCCACCTTGGATATCAACATCTTAAGGATTTGAAAACACCTGATGCCTGGAGCGAACATCTTCTTGAAGTCATCTCTTTGTGCATGTGCCCAACGCTTTTCTATCTTTCTATTGACTCTATGAAGCTTTGATGAAGGATTGACAGCTTCATATTGCATATAAGATCATTACTTCATACCAGAGTAGATAGAATTTTCATGAATTTTCTCCAAACCCGCACATGCAACCAAACCAGGATGTGTATACGTAAATAGATATGATATGATATACAAATATTTAGAGATCCAGAGTCCTGAAATGTTTTGCGATCAACGCCCCAACAGGCTGGCAGAGTATCCTGAATGTGCTGGTCAGTCAGAAACCTTGAATCAGATGAATCAGTCAATTTTGGGCATACAGGGGTAGGGACAACACTTCCCTATGAAACTGTTTCCAAACAGCATTGATCAGTCCCCAAATCAGGGAAGATTTTGCTGTAAGTTGACCGCCCTTTTGAGTTGGATTCCCAATGAATGATGGACATTTTCCCAAAAGAATTTCCATCAAAACACTGAGGCAAAGATGTGTTCGCCCAAAGGGAGCGAAGGCACCATTGCTAGCAACCTGAAAAATTGGGGAGCGAAAAAATGGCGGCCGGTTGGGTGTTGGTCTTTGAAAGCTTAGGATTTTGCCAGCATGTTTTTTTTGATTAAGAAAGGGACATTTCTGACAAATCAATCAAGCAATCAATCAATCAAGCAATCAATCAATCAATCGGTCAATCAATCAATCAAGCAATCAGGCAAAATGTTGGATAGAAAGTGTTGGTATAGAATGAATCATTTTGTTTCCTTATGAGGGATGGAGGGGCGGCTTCTGCGTTGATGATTCACTCGTTGCCGTTGGTTGTTTCGCACGCCTGAAAAATGCTGGTTTTGCAAAGGTAACTTCTTGAACATATGCTGATTTGGGATATCCATGTTAAATTTGAGTGGTCTTTTGGGACTACATTTACATACCATATTTTTGAGATTGAAATTCCCAATGGTAGTTCAACCAGCTTTGAGCCATGATAGGTAGCCTGTCATGTCATTTATGCGATATACACATGCATCCTTGAAGGACTACCTTTTTAGATTCATTGAGTTCATGGCATTCGTTCTGCCATTCAAAGGTTATTGGGTGCAAGGCTTTGATTTTTGATGATTTTTGCCTCTCATTCTCAGCTTTTCTTGCTTCAAACTCACCGAATTGCTCCGATTTTGGGGATAATTTGCCACGGGCATGTCTTGTTTTCTTCCGGAATTGGATGGATGTTGCAGAAGTCGTTGCTTGGTTGGAAAGAGGGTAAAAGACATGCAGGGTTTCATGGGAGGAGACGCCGTTAGTTGAATCATTACTGCCTTTTTTTTAAGCTGGCCATTCCCAAACTTGTGGTTTTTGAGGAGTGCATTTTAAACGAAGGGATATTAGTACGGTTGTTTGAGTATAGCCTATCTAGTTGCCAAGACCACTGGGGGGGCATACAAAATTGCAGCAAACCGATCACTAAAACAAGTTACTCCCATAAATATTAACATAGAACCTGACAATCAAAATAAACAAGAACATCTTCTAAAATACCTTGTTGTGGGCTCCCATTCCTCAAATTGTTGACTTTTCTGAGGCATACATGGACATACCAAAAAAATCTTCCCCAAATTTCAGTCGTTTTCAAGGGCAGAAGGGCATGGGTCCGTGGCGGAGTCGTAGCTGAGGAATCTCAAGATCAGAACGAAACTCATTTCGGAGTTGGGCAAATCCAAACAGTTTCTTGGATAGCAAGAAATAAAAGAAAGGGATGATAGTGAGAAACCAAGGCGCCTTACTGTAAATGGTCAGTGCAAGTTAATGGCTGTTAATGCTTTCTAACCAGACTAATTACTTTCGGGGGGCATCACAGACATTCAATCGTTTCTTCGGTATGTATGGGATTGTGCAAGTGATGCGGACACGAAATCAACCATCAAATTGGAGAGAATAGAGGCAGATGCTACCCAAGTTCTTTTGTTGTCAAATGAATGGCGTGCTGAATCAAGCTGAATCTTATCAAAAGTAAAGGTGACTTGTGAAATCCTCAAACATTTCACCTCACTTGACATGGATGGAAACATGAAAACTTGTCCAGGTGGGAAGCAGCTTTGGATGTGCTGCAAGAGGAGCCGGTCAATGCATTCATATTCAGTGCTGCCATCAGTTCTTTAGCAGAAAAAATAGGGGTGAAGATGTTTTGATGGATGTGTGTGTTTTGGTAGAGGTGGGATGGGGGATGCTTCAGTTTCAGGGAGAGTTTTGTTAGACTTTCCGATATCTTTTGTTTCCCATCCATCCATTACCTTTGCATCAGCATAAACCCTCTCGACGGTTGAGGTGTTTGTGATCGCAGTGGTCAATGGCGCCAAGCCCTTGCAGTCTTTGGAGAACCTGGGACTGATGAGTTTGGGATCCATTGCATGAACAGCTGATGGTCAACCTGCCACCCGAAGTCTTGAGATTGTGTTTTGAATTTCCAGATATTTCCAGATTGAGTGTAACAGTTATTTGCACGCACAAGTCAAATCAAAACAAGCAAATAAACAATATCAAATCAAGAAACTAAGAAACAGATCAACAAATCAACAAATCAACGAAGAAACACACAAACAAACAAACGAACGAACGAACAAACGCATTCCTTTCAGATACCCTGACCATTCCCAGATTCAGCCATCCACGGCTCCCAGGACATGGCTTTGTCAGAAGCCCAGTCGCCTTCAACATGTTGAGGGAAGATTTGGAGCGACAATGTGTTGAAGTTTGAAAAACGGAAGAAAAGGAGATTCCGAAGATAAAAGTCATCATTTTCAGGTTCCAAGTCTAGAGTTTTGGGGTGGCCAGAGTGGGTGGTGCTAATTGTTCTTTTTGTCCAAGAGACTTTTGAGAGATGTCTCCTGTCAATTTAGAATTTTTCCTCTTCAGAAAAAGCTATCTGACTTTCAGAAAAGAAATGGCCACAAAGAAAATCCAGACATTTTGCAGAATACCTGAACATGATATGTCATGTCATGTTTTCCCTTATTTTTCTTTTTTCGACTTCCCCATGGGTTTAACCATGACGTTTCCTCCCCCCTTCAACAGGCGTCGTGTTTCGCCTGACGTGGTGTGCTTTGGAGCAGCTCTAAGCGCCTGCGAAAAGGGTCACCAATGGACGCATGCTTTGCAACTTCTGACGGAGCCGCCATCGGGAGGGAGACCCCCGGGGTGACCCGGGTGGATTCTTTTTTTTTGGGGGGGAAAAGATATTTTTTTGTTTGAAGTGTAGATTGAAAGTGAAAGTGATCATGATTTTTGGGATTCGTGGCATTATTAAATGGTCCGCATTTTTTTTTGGCGGAGAATAAACAAACTAGACTGAATATTAAAATTATTAGATATAAGAAATAAGAATTCTGAAACCTTATCAATTTTAGTGACAAGTCTGGGGTTCACTGGAATTTTATGGACTTCCCAAAGGCATATACCATCAAGTTACGGAACAAAAGGTTGTTTATGTTTGGAGCTGCTGCATCCATGTTGAGGGAAAACATAGAGAATGTAGCATGCGAATCGTTTTATGATGTGTAGATTCTTGGACTTGTGGGTTTTGCCCCACCTAGTACTACACCATTCTCAGATCATTTAGAAGGTTCCCATCGCCTAGAATGAAAGGCTTCGCCAAGGCCATCATCAGGGATTTTTTTTTGAAGTTTGGTCGTGATTTGTTCTTCAGATCCAGGACTTAAAAGATGCAGAACTGGTGCCAAATCTCATTGTGTGCAGCTCAGCAGTGAGTGCCTGTGAGTTTCTTGGCCAAAGCGAGCAGTTGTGTTTGGTGGTGACTGGGTTGGGAAAAGATGATGCGGTGCAAATGAATTTGGTTTCTAAATTTGTGATTAGTTGAGTAGTCCACTTGATCGCTTGATTGATTCTTTTTTGTTGCCAAGTAAGCCTTCAGTCCCTGGGTCTGAGGGTGGAGACCGAAGATAGCTTGATAAAATCGGCGAAGATGGTCAAAGTTGATGACACAACTCCCATCTATTGGGATTTGTGGTTGTTACTTTGAGCCTGGTTTCATTGAGGTCAGTAACATGATTTCTCAGAACCATATCACAAGATATGACATATAATTACTAGTTTTGGAGATTGATAACGATGTATGATCATGTGTTATATCCCTTACCATCCATGTATGGTATATTTACATACATGGGGTTGATTTTTATGGCAAATGTGTGGTAAATGTACCATACATGGATGGTATGGATATTATGTTTGTAGAGACAAATCTCGGATTCACGCGCAGAATTTCAACCAAACTTTTGTGGTTGAAGGGTAAGAGCTATTTTTTTCCACAAGTGTTCGTCTTTCATGACACGTTTGTTGACTCAGGA
The DNA here is from genome assembly GCA_000507305.1 of Breviolum minutum Mf 1.05b.01. NCBI lineage: Eukaryota > Dinophyceae > Suessiales > Symbiodiniaceae > Breviolum > Breviolum minutum. Next base: position 44,328 of record DF241751.1, read on the forward strand.
AGTGCCAGAAATGGCAGGAGGCCTTGTACCTATTTGGTTTTAGTATAGAACAAGGAGTCTGGACCCAGAGTTGGTTGGAGATTTTGAGGTCAGTTGGAAGATAAAGATGGGATGATGGGATGTTGGAAAGAACTAACATCTAGGAATCTTTGTTTTGTTGGGTGGGTTCCGATATGGTTTTGGGAAGATGCTTGTGTTCTTTTCCAGTGCTTCCTTGAATACAACAAGTTACCTGGGAGATGGAGGTTTTTTGAAGCCCAACGATAATGCTTGGCACGTTCGCAAAATGAAGGGCCTTTGCTAAGTCAAGAAGACACCACGGCTGCTTGGACTTGCCTGATTCTTAGAGCATTACTATAGCATGCTGATTTCTATGATGATGACGGTTGTATGATGGCTGTATGATGGCTGTATGATGATGATGATGATGATGATGATGATGATGATGATGATGATGATGATGATGATGATGATGATAACCTCCTGGCGAGGACTTCAGCAGGATGTGGTTTCCTATAGTGCCAGCATTAGTGCATGTGAGAAGGTCCGGTGCGTCAGGTTTTTTCCTAGATTCTGCTGAGGTCCCCAAATCTTGATTCAGTTTTCCTACAAGAAAATCACATAGAATTCAATCCAGCTTCCTTGTTTTACATCCCATCTTGTCCATTAAAGAAAACAATCTGATCAACATTTGGCTTCGAAAAAAGGCAAGAACATCTTGACAACATGGAAGCTAAAAATCACCCAAATTGAAAAGGAACATCATCTTCCAAACCTTCATTTTTGGTTTCCATGCTAATTTTCCAAGTGTATGTGTTCTAGACGACCAGCAGATATGAGCAAAACGTCCAACATTTTGTGGGTCACTGATCCGACTGCTCAAAAAAATCTAAAGTCTCCCTGGGAGAATTGGTCAAAAGGAGGACAAAGACTTGTCAACACATAAATGATATCATGTTATATCAAAGCATACCAAATGACAACATGAATTATAATGACAAGATATATGATAGAATATGATATAGCACGATTACATTAGGTCACTATTATTACAGTGCATACTTTATACCAGATCATTTTATACAATATTCTATTTCATTCATTTGTTTTGTTCTCTTGCATCACATTACTTTCTTTCATATTAGCTTAAAGTAGAAGAGGCATTTCTATAGTAGAACATCCTATCTTATCTACTACATCACGTCTCTTCGAAGACACAGGGTCAGCAGTGGACGATGGCCCTGAATCTCTTGTCCCAGATGCAGTCGGAAGAGATCCATCCGAGCCTCAACGGATGAAAATTGGGATGCGCACATTGAGAGGGTGCCAAGATGCTACCCTTCCCTGAAACTGACGTACAGTTGATGGAAGATTTCCGGCTAACCAGTTGATAGGTCATCCCGTTATTCTATATTATTTGCAGGGTTTTATACATGCCAGGTGGTGCATCATTTCTTCCAACAGTACTGTAGCACCTGAGAATAGGACGAAACCCAAAAGGAAAGGATATAGTTTCCCAACCATTGATTTTCAGGGGCGAAAATGTTAGTTTCAGGAAGTGTATAGGATAATGTTCTTGCTTGTGTTTTTTTTAAAGCGAAAGTTGGTTCCTCGAACTGTTTGTGTGAGTCCCCTTTCATAAACAAACTGATGCCTTCTGCTCATTTAGGCTTAAGTGTCGAATGCTTTGTAATAAGTGTAAGAGGACCCCTTGTGAAGAGGGGGACTCTTGGTGCCTGGGCTGTTCCGCGTGGGAGGCTTTGGGCCAGGAGCTTGGAGCATCGTGGGGTTCAGCTGCCTTAAGGGTAGTGGCCTCGGACGTGGTGGTGCACGCGGTCAAGACTGTGAGGTCGCTGAGACAAGTCTCGAGCAGCCTTGCATCGGCCTCTTCAGCTGGAGTTAGCCGTGACCTGAAGACCACTACTGCCAAAGCTCCTGCCCCAAAGCCTCCTCTTCCTCGACGAGAAGGAAAAGGAGTCACTGAGGTCAAGAAGGAGCTCGACGAGGAGGAGTACGAGTTCTACAGCGAGGAGTCAGAGGAAGAGAAGGACAAAGGAAGTCAACGACCTCCAGAACCAGCCCATCCACCTTCAGCTGCTGCCCGGACAGGTAGTAGTGGACACCGAGATCATCGACAAGAAGATCGACATTCCCAGGAGAAGGGTGAACACCACCGAGATCGAGAGAGGACCCGTAAGAGGAAAAGGACCAGCAAAAGGGCTGGACGAAAACACCAAAGGCAGTACCGTGCCTTAGAAGATCCCAACGTTCGTTTGCACCGCAGCAAGCCAGGAACTTACTGGGACTCCACTCCCACTTCCCAAGGACGAGGTGCCCTTGAGAGGAGAAGGTAGTGATGCTTGTATTGGAAGAAGGAAAAGAGTTTGGGCTTCACATAGATTATAAAGAATGGCAAGATCACACCCCGAATGCTGGGGCCATCTTGGAGGTTTACCTCCCAGATACCGATTACGCTCCAGCTCCAGATGTCTCGGTTGGTTTCCTGGTGATGGGATCGGCCGTAGGGGCGGATGGATCTGCATCTGTGGAGGTGAAGTACCTTGGAGGAGGCGATGCCGAGCTGAGCAAAGAGTTCTCTGGGCACTTCAACCGCCGCAAAGGATATCTTCATCTTTGTCCAGGGTCACCTTGCTTCAGCGATGGCGAGTTCGAGTTGCACACCACCAGGTACAACATCTACTCTATGGAAGGCTTCGACAGGCCCTACATGACGACCCACGTGGTGAGGCAGATGAACAAGTGGGCAGGTATTTCAAAATCCAAGTCAAAAGCGAAGCCAGGGGGCAGCCGTGTCAAAGCTCCTCCAGAACCTGCCCCACCCAAAGGGGGCACACCAGGAGAAGTAGCCAGTTTGAGGGCCAAGCTGGATTCCCTAAAGGAAAGGCTCGCTACCCAGAAAGGAAAGGGTGTGCCAGGTGTTGGGGAGAAGGAGAATGCTGGAGAGGTAGAAGAAGTTCCATCATCCTCGGACGATATCCCTTCACCCTCACCACCGGTAGAATCATCATTGGTGACAGGCACAATGCTAGCAGATGCACCTTGGGACAAACCCATCAAGAAGGAGAAGATGGAGAAACCTCGGAAGAAGAGGAGGAAGTCTTCGACCAAGACCCCAATGGTGACCGATGGGGCCCCAGAGAAGTCAAGACAAGGAGGACGAGGCCTCAAGGCTATAAGAGATGGTGCTACACCAGATTGTCAGTCCCAGCTGGCTTTGAAAGCCGCTGCTGTGGCAGACGAGAAGACGGGAGGATCGAAAGGGCATCGTCATCACTCCTCGAGTTCAAAGGTGGGGAAGCAGCTCTTGAAGATCCTTACCAAGGGATCGAAGAAGGGCAAGAAAGAGAAAAAGAAAAAGAAGAAGAGACAAGGGGACGAAGAAGAGAAGGTCTTTGAAGCCCGATCCCAATGGGAGCTCCAGTCCTGGCGAGACAGACAGCTCGACGAGTTCTTCAGACAGTTCCTGGGGGGAGGACAGGAGTTCATCGGAGGAGAAGGACTTGGATCCGCCACTTCGAAAGAGATCCCGCCAGAAGCCAGGATCCGTGCTGAAGCTCCTCTTGGCCCATGCCAGGAGCCAGCTGGATCAGTCGGCCAGGGTGTGTGCTTTGCTGGCTGTTATTGCAGGGAATGGCGCCGAAAGGTCTGGCTACAGTGAATTCATCTTTTGTATCACAAGTTATCCCACTCCTGGGTGCCAAGTCGCAAGGCTACCCCAAACGGAAGAAGGGGGCAGCCTTTCCTTTGAAGGAGGGTGAGCTCCAGAGAGTACGTGAGGAGTTTTCTGGATTACGCCTGGAAGCCGTGGTTGAAGAATCCTTTGTACAGGAATGGTATTTGGAAGCCTGGCTCTATGTATGCTTTTGTAGTTTAAACCGGCTCTGGGGAGCCACCGCTGGCATTTTGCCTGGCATGGCTTCAGAGCGATAGGATGGTGGCTGAGAGCGTCAGGGCTGCCGTTCACAGGCGATGCCTAGATGATTTCACTCGTGCTACTTCCGAAGAGTCCTGGGAAAAAGAGTTGGCTGGTCGTTCAGTAGGTTATGGGGGGGAAGAGATTAGCACCTGTCACATCCTTACGTTTGATCAAGTTGCTCCCTCACTTCCCCCGGTATCTCATGGTGGATGTGTTGACATTGCAGACTGGGTTGGTCCTAGGACAAAGGAATTTTTACTTAACCCCAAGAAACTTCTCAGACCTCCTGACGAGGTGGCACTGCCTAGACTTCCTGGAAAGATCCACATCAAGGCGGAAGTTAAGCTGAGGATTGCGGATGAATTGGTGGCTCGGAATGTTTGTGATTGGGTGGATTTGGACCTGGTTTATAGAGTGAAGGGAACTCCGATTTTAAACGGCCTTTTCGGGGTGCCCAAAACCTCAAACTTGCCTGATGGCAGACCCGTGTTGAGGTTCATAATGAACCTCACTGGTTCTAACGCCACTCAGTTTCAGCTTGAGAGTCAAACCAGTTCCCTTCCCTCAATTACCAGTTGGCAATCACTTTTTGTTGACGGGAATGAAACACTGAGCCTTTTTCAAAGTGACATGTCTTCAGCCTTCTACCTGTTCAGAATCCCCCGGGCATGGCTCCCCTACTTGGCTTTTAATTTAATTTTCGATGGATCAGTGCTGGGGAGGGATCCCGGTAAGAAATTTGCATCGGCCTGCTCGGTCTTACCGATGGGGTGGCTCTCCTTGGATGGGCGTGCTTCTTGTAAGTAGATAGACTGGATATGCAACATAGCAACTTCTGCAAGTGCAACTTGCAATTTGGTCAAGTGCATGTTGGCTGACATGCATGTTGCCTAAACAGCTGAAGAACTTATAAGTAAAGCGGAGCAAGATAGAAGAAGCGTATTCAATATAGCGAACTCACAGCAACATAGCGCGTTTAACACTAAGTTCCACATGTTGTTTTTTGTGGAACTTAGGGCATATATCCATATGTTCTGTAAGTAGGTTGGGGGATGTAGCTAAGTAGGGTAAGTAAGGATAGAGTGAATGATTTTGGGTGAAAACGGAAGGGCTGGGTCTGTGGCATCCATCAACAGTGGTTTGGGTTTTGCAAAGACAGATATCAAAAAAAAACATCTTTGTTTTCAAATTGGTTGTTTTCCCTTGTATATTTGTAAGGGTTTTTTGGTGAATGCACCATACTTGTTTCCAAGTCTTTCAGGGACCAAACACTTTTTTGGGAAACCCATTTTCACGTGCTATGTAAGTTTCAGGAAGGGTAAATACAGCACAGAACTGTATATAGCATGTAATCATACCGACAAACAAGATACATTCGCATCCTCTTGAATTATAGAAGATGATTCGTCGGAACTACTTTATTTGTTTTTTTCAACATTCCTCGGCAAAAGAAAATGGACCTCAACGGGTTTCCCCAGATAAATTTTTCCTGAAAAGAACATAGCCCCTGAAATTTAATATAGACTCCGGGAAAAGGAGATTCCTATTGGAAACCACCATTTTTTAAACAACCATTTTTGGATGGATGTTGAGTCACATGTGTATATTTTTACACTGGTATTTACGATTGAAGTATGAATATATCATATTTGGTTTCTCTTATACATTCAATTCCCAAACTCTTTCACCGTCACGCCACGGCCCGGCCGTGCTGAACCTTTGGTGGGGCAGCGTTGGCAGCCTTCACAAGGCAGCAAATGCTGGGTGGATCTTTTGGTGGTTCTGGTGGTTTTTTCCCATGTTATTTTTGAAAAAAGATTTCTTGAAAATCTTTTTTCTTTCATACCATGGGAAAAAGTTTGGGACACGTGAGATGTCGAAACAACCATTTGGGACATGTGAGATGTCGACATGTACAACTGTTTTTGTTTGCCCCCATTTGTTTTTTTATTTGTATATGTTTCATCAAAGTTTGTTCTTTTAGCTTGGTTCAACTCGTTTCTATGAAACGCCATGATGGTGGGGTTCCTTTCGAAGTATTATCATTCTGATGGGTCTATACATACATTATACAACCAAGACAGGGACGTATAAGACCAGGTCACCAACACTGTTTTTGATACACCATTGGGATGATGCAACCACTCTAGTTACCAAGTATATATATATAGATCCTAAAAGAAGTAATTATAATATATATATATATCCTAAAAGAAGTAATTATAATACATATATATACAGGTTTCTCTAGAGGCGTAACAGGCAGGTCGAACATGTTTCTCTAGGTTTTTCACTGATTACAATCACAGAGCAGTGCTTGCAAGCACGCTCCAGCAGGGATATAGATCTCGCTGTTGACTGAATGTAGCAATACTTGCTCAAAATCTTTCAAGTGTGAGTTGTGAGGGATGGATCCCAAAGCCAAGGAGGAGCTGGCTGAAGCCATCCAAGCAGCTGGTGACAACCAGCTAGTTCAGGGGGCAACACGTGTGCTGTCTGTGCTGCAGAAGCATGGCTACTTACAAAAAGTGAAGGTTTCTCCAGAGTGTGTGGGAACCCATCCGGCCAATCGTGATGGCCTAGGATTGAATGTGAGGGACGTTGCTGAGTTGATTGGGGCGATCAGTCAGGTGGGGTTTGATGGAGACCTCCCTCACCCTATAGCAGTTGAAGTCCCGTCTCATGACACGTCGATTTTCTTGTTCAACAAGACCATGTGGGACCAGAGTGGTGGCTTCCTGCCTCCAATGGAAGTGCACAAGATGAGATATGCCTCAGTAGCATCCTCCCACACGAATGCTGCATTGCGGTGCATTCTCCATGGAAGCCCTGGGGATGAGACATTGCATCAGGGTCTGATGGTTGATGGAAAGTTGAGTCTGGAAATGGTGCGAAGGAAGGACAAAGCCTTTGCTGAAGCAGCTGAGGCAGGTTTGACGTGGAAGGTGATTTCATGTCATGCTGTTGCAGAATTTCCAGACCTTCCAGCCTTGCTGCAGACTGCAGCAAATTGTGCTGGCCACATTGCCAAGCCCGAGCATGAGATCCAGATGATGCGTCGCATCTACAACAGCATTGTTCTTGCAGGGAAGAACAGCAAACCATGTGCTTTCTCAGACATGAAAGCCATGATTCTGAGGAGCAGGCCCCAGTGTGGGGTATCAGCTCCATTCATGCATCGGTTCTTGATGAAGTTCAGTGTTGGTGCTCATGGGCTTTGGGACCGTGTGGAACAAAGTATCAAGGCGCTAGCTTCTTCTGGCTATCAATTGGGACCTGACTTTTTTGAAAGCCTTGCTAGTGATCCGAAACCAGTGACTTCTGATCCTGTGATCTACTGGAGGCATGCAATCATGGTTGCTGCCTACATTTGCAATGTTCCCAAATTGATTGTGGCTGGGGATGTCAAGCGTAGCCTCAACAAAGAATCCAGGGAGAAGGTGGAAGGGGCAAACAACCTCATTGTTGAGTGTTTTGCTCTGATGGAGAAGAATGGGTTGATCACCTATGACCTCATGGTAGCCTTTGCCAACTTTGAGGTGGACATGGTTCTCTCAGTCCTGAACAAGCGCCACAATTCACTTGTTGTTGCTTCTACCCCCCAGGAAGCTTGCTGTAAGCTCATCGATGCAGTTGAAACCATCACCAGAGTGAGACTGTCAAATGCTTGGGATGCATTTAAGCCCAAGGAGGTGTCTGCTGAGGTGTCTGCTGATTGTTCGGATGGGCACCTCGTTTGTAAATACTTTCTATAGTTTTCTCTTTTTGGTGATGGGAGTGAACATTTGTGATATAAACATTTTGAGGTGAAAGACATGTTCATAGTGACACTTTGTTTGTAACTTTCCTTTTCCACTGGTTTGGGTTGACGGGAATGGACACATGTGATACAATCATCTTAAAATCAAAGACATTAGGTCAATATGTTCTTATCAACCAAACCACCCTAGGCCACGCACCTTCAACGAACGTGGGAAGTTCAAGGATATGGGGCAGCTTGCAAAGGAGAAGGGCTTTGCAGAGGGCCAGTACATTTATGATAAGAAAAGCAAAACTACCGCCAAGATTGTTGAGTTCAAAGGAGACCTTGTGGTTGTTGATCTTGATGACGAGTGTGCATTGTACGGTATTGCCCAATTTCCTGTGGAACAGTTGGTCAGTGGGAAATGGAAAGTTGTTCAACCCAAAAGTGAACCCCAATTCGTTGATGATTTGCAATCCGTGATGCCATTGAAATCCCACCAGTTGTGCATTGAAACCATTCGGGCCAAGATTATGGTTGAACTTTGGGAGAAAGAGAAAGAGAACAAGAAGGTCTATGAAGGTTTACAGGTGCAGATGAAACCCCACAAGGCCGTGTTTGCAACCAAAGGCTTTGGGAAGAACAAGTTGGTTTTATGGCCTACTGTGTGGAAGTTGGATGGACGTTTGCCTGAGCATGCAGTCAAGACAAATGGCATGTGTCTTGGAAAGTTGTCCATGCCTGGAATGGAGAAAGCATACCTCTTTCACATCTTGCCATGCTTTGTTCCCCCAGACAAGGATGGCAATACTGAGAAGTCTTTCCTGAACCCATTGTTCACAATTCGCATCACACGTGAAGAGGAAGAAGCCAATGTTGAAGTGCATCCTCGTTTTAAACCAAAGGACATGAATCAGGGAATGAAGATCCCATGTGTTAGGAACATCAAGCCTCTAGAGGAGGGAGATGAACTCTTATGCTTTGTTCAGACCCCAACAGATGACACAGAGACTGTACCAGACATGGTAGCAGTAAAGCCTGAACCCCAAGCTGATGACAAACCAGCTAAACGTCAAAGGACAAAGGGGGGGAAAAAGGCATGAGGCAACCCCATTAGAGGGCATAGTGTTTTGTTAGCCGTGAGAAAATAGCTGATGTTTTTGGAATCTTCTATCTAAAGACTTAAATCAATAGAAATTTTGAATTAATAAACTAAAAAAGGTATGTTAGTTTGCTTTGATTGCTCTACAAACTTGGGGAGCCTCTTGTCATGCGGGATTAGAAGTGGAGAAGGGTTGGCTTTCAACATTTTGGACCATATGAACCACAACATGCACAGCTGGAAAAAAACAGTAGAGTGCGAGCCATATATGCCCTGCAGCTTGATCTCATGTGCGAGCCATAAAGGCCCTGCATCTTAACCCTTTTTGCGAGCCATAGGCCCTGCAACTGCGAGCCATAGGCCCTGCAACTTCCAAGAAAACAGATAGCTAGAAACATATAGGTAATGGAAAACAAAAGGGGTTCACCATCAGTAGATTCATCATCGCTATAGCTGACTTCTATAGGTTATATACCTGATCATGTTTTATGTCTTACCTCTGACCATCAGACCTGACTGCTTTTCCCTTGGTGCCAGGCTCTTTGCGACGGCAATTTATTAGCTTGGATGCCCAGAACAGAACAGTTTCAGGGTGCAAGACGTGTCAGTCTGATTGAAAAACCAAAAGATGATATATGTCTAGAAACAAAGCAAAGAATGACAAGTATATACTATACTCGCGTGAAGCAGGGCCATGCATGTGCTCGTTTCCGCAGGGTACAAGGCTATAGTGCGATATACAGTGATTATAGGTAGTAGATCAAGTTTTGGTTGCTGAATGGCGTCCATTCTTCGTGACTCAGATCTGCATGGAGATGATGATACTATTGATGGCGAACCAGTGATGACTCTTACCAAAACATGGGTAGTCCGTGTGAAGGGGTCCAACAAGACATGGGTTCCAGAGATTCTGGACAAATTTGGGCTTTTGTTCATTCGACTGCAGAAGTTTGATCGTCAACTGACCCAGTTTGTACTTGAAAAGAGCATGGACATGAGGGCTGGGAAGAACATCTCATGCAACACCAAGTCCTTTGATGATTTGTTGGAGCTTCGCAGGAAGGCATCAATTGAAGCTGTGGAGGCAGCTTTGCGATGCCAGGACCCTGATGCAGAGAAGGACCAGGCAAAGAAGAGCAAGAGGAGGGTTGTCAGAGAGGAAGACAAAGACTTCCTTGATTCCCCATGGGTTTTCTTGGAGCTTCCACAGATCCAAGTATCGGATGGCACCACAATGGGACCACATACGTGCAAGGTTTTGTTTGGTTTGAGGGAGCCAGACATTTGGATGGAGTTTGGTGCCATAAATCTCCTCTACTTCAAGACAATGATTTTGAAAGATCACCAGGAAGGGCAATTTGGTCGAACCCGTGTGGTGAAGCGCAAGCGAGGGTCACCTAAGAGGTCACCCAGAAACACGAGGGCAAGTTCTGTTCCCAGCACTCCTGATGGTCAGTTTCCAGTGACCAGTCCCAACAAGAGGGGTAAAGTATAGAGTATAGAGGTAGATTAGTCACCAAGTCGTAGCATGGCACTGACGGTCGAAAAAAACAAACTTCTTGCCTCCTGCATTCATTGTTCTATTGTTTTCTTTTAGAGATTCAAATGCAAACATCTAGCTGGCATCAGTTGACCAACAAGTGATTGAAGCTGGTTGTTGCGACTTTAGGTGGACTGTTAAGAGGATGTGATTGCATAGGGTTTGGGGGGGTAATACATTAACCAAGTATATATATACACATTTCAATATTCATTAATCTATATTTATATAATATATATATGTACTCGGCTTGGATCATCTATATATAGATTCTGAAGACTGCATTCACTTCTGGAGTTGGGTTGGATGTGATTCGTTGATGGCATGGTAACCTTTGAATTTAGGGTTGAGAACATCAAGACTTTTTCCTGCGGTTGATTCTAAAGCTCTTGCGATGGTTTTTTTTCAGAGATTCTGAGAGTTGATGTCCTTGGCATGCTGCTCATCCCATGAAGGTAGATTGATGTTTCTACGGCCACTTCAGAGCACCCGGTTCAAAACTGGGCACAGGTGCAAAACAACGGTTGGCCCACGGACCCGCAACTGCCATGGCTGAGAGCTGCAGTCATGATGATCAGGAATTTGCTTCTGGGGGGTGTCTGGTTTCACCATTGAGTTGAGGGGATCAGGAATATCAGGGTAGACTTGAAACATGCATCCGGGTGCTTTTGCTGATGTATAGCATGTAAATAAACTGAACCCTTTTTACTCCACCTCCCTCCAGGACCAATCAGAGCAGCAAGAGCCTGATGAGATGGAGGAGTGGGGTCTTGGGGTTCTTGAGAAACGGAGGAAAGGGGAGCTATCTAGATAATGTCATGATCTACGATTGGAATGTTGTTTGTATATATATATATATATGGTGCACTACTCGTTGTATAAATCAAGGGTTTCAAGGGTTTCAAAAGTCAATAGAGTGCGAGCCATAGGCCCTGCAACTTAATCCTTCTTGCGAGCCATAGGCCCTGCAACTTAATCCTTCTTGCGAGCCATAGGCCCTGCAACTCAATCCTTTTTGCGAGCCATAGGCCCTGCAACTTAATCCTGTTTAAAAGTTTCTGTAATTCCATTGTTTACCCCTATATGCAACATCCCCGATGCAATCATCCATCGCGTGAGGACGCCATGCTGCAGCAAGAGCTTGCCAAGATGTCCCAAGTCCGAGCCGACGAGTATGAGGACATCAAGGAGGAATCTATGGATGATTCTGATGCTTGGGAATGGTCAGCGGCAGAGTGGGATGAGTGGTATCGCCAAGGGCAATGGGTTAAGGATGAAAACCCGGAAGATAGTGCCACCAGTGGTTATGGGGTTGAAGATGTCCAGTGGCGGGACAGATCGTCTTCAAACGAAACTGGTGATTGGAAGTGGGATTCATGGAAACCCAAAACAGAAAAGGGTTGGAATGGTTGGAACAAGCAGAACTCCAACAAATCATGGGCGGTGAAACAAGAGTGGTGGCAAAAGAGCCAGAGCCACAAACCCTCATGGGCCTATGGTAGAACCGGATCTTCCAAACCAAGCCATGGGCAGTACGTCAAGGGTGGATATGAAGTGGATGGCACCTTCTACCCGTAACTTTGAAGAGTGAAATTCAACAATGGCTTTGTTTGAGTTTTTAACTTTGAAGACTGAACTTCAACAATGGTTGTGTTTGAGTCTTTAACTTTGAAGGCTGAAAGAAAACAATGGTTTTGTTTGAGTCTTTTGTTTAGTTAATCTGTGTTGGGAAACTAGAGTCACATTCCTGATGCTCCCTTTGCACCCCTTACACCATGTTTAAGGCATGGCAGTGGTCGCCACCGCAAGAGAACCAGAGGATCTGGTTCAACCACTGACAGAGCGCTGGATGTGGCCAGCACGATGGCACAGGCGATGTTGGCCCAAGCACAGCGTGGGAGTCTGGGATGAGAAATGAGATAGTGAAGCAATTGCAAGTTTCCACTATACTTTTCTGTTCTCATCAACATTTATCAACAAAGGTAGCTTAAGCTGACCCATTGATGGATTGTAGCAACATCATCTTTGTTCCATATCTAGTGTTGATTAAGGGAATGGGACTCACAGCGCTGTGCTGCAAGGGCTGGTGTGTTAGCTAGAAATGCTATCCTGTGAAAACATGGAAGTGGACATCACTGTTTGGTCTAGTGCACCAAGACATGTAAGGATGAACATGTTGATACGTTCAATTCCAATCACTAAACAAACTGGTTACATGTTGACCCCTTTACCAACATTTGACTGGATGTGACCATTGAAGTCCATTTCGCCAGTGCGTTGAGCGAGATCTAGCGTGTCCGATGCTTCAGGTTCACAAATTAGTATGTGAGTTTGAATATGTAACTCCAACTGCTGAGTCTTTAACATTTCAAGGTAGCTACTGTTTTTTTGCAATGTGAACCGGAACAAGTCCTGATAGCCGTATGTTGCAACCAGGTTTTGATGAAACCATCATGACATCGTGGTTTGAGAACACGAAACATTTAGATACCACGTTGAAAGTCTGGTGGAAGGTGTGTGCGAACAAGGGGAGGGCAAGAATGGAAATTATGTAGGGTTTGTGTTCCCAGCCAGGGCCTGTCATCATGATTGTTAGTTGTTGTTTTTGTTTGCTTATGCCCTTTGTTAGCATGCACATCTAATTGACTCGGTGCTTGTTTTGATTCTTTCTAGTGCAGACAGGTCCCTTGATGACTAACCAATATCATCAACAATATCATCAATATCACTGTCACCGAGTTTATGAAGTGATGATGCAGGGCATCCATCAAAGCTAAATAACCCTTGGTTTGCTAAGAGCGGACCTGTCAGCAAGCGTGAAATAAGCTACTGAGTTGCTCATTGTGGGGATACGCAAAATTTGCCAATAAGAGCTCCTATTGTGAAATAACAATAGGTCAAATAGTGAAAAACCACCCTAGTATCATTTCACAATAGGATTGATCATGAACCCCAAGTCCTATTGTTGTTTAACATTAGGTTGCCCAAATGGTGGGGTACCGTATTGTTATTTGATACTAGGTGATATTTTTGCAAAACATACCTATTGTGAAATGATAATAGACTAACATCGAGCTTTTACCCGCCAAAATGAAAAGCAATACGTTTTGAAGAAAAAATCATTCATAATTGGTCATATCAATTTGATTTTTTAGACCCCATCATGGCCTCAGACACAGCTGTCAGCCAAATGATGGTTGAACACGTGACAGTCAGTGGCAACATGCCATGTCGGAATCGGGCAAAAAAACTGGAAAGAAGGGATGGTTAGTGAAACCAGGCTAAACGAAAATATATCATTGCAAATTCCGGAGAGTCTACACTAGAGTCCGCAACAAATCTGTTATGAAAGTTTGAAATGCATTTGGTCACCTATAGAGTTTCTTGATGTTTGATGTGTTGAGATGTGTTGACACGTATCGTATGTTGTATATCTCTTTGGGTTCAGGATTGGTCGGTATATATATACACGGTAGTGCGTCGATTGTGATCCCAACTCGTGTGTCAATCTCTAGATCATGGAAATGTGGTCCTCTTCTGATGATGAGACTTTGTACTTGGGTGAATCTGATCCTGAAGATGATGGGATGACATGGGACATCCGCAGAGACATCCCCGCTGAGAAATTCTTGTGGAACCAGTCAACTGGTAACCCTATAGGACCCCAGAACTATCCAGAGAAAGGGGCTTTGTCTGGGTTGAGCAAGTGGACACCCCTGGGGAGGAGGAACACCAAGAGGATGCAACGGCGTCAGGGTGTCTACGTCAGTGGTGACATGGGTGGGTCCTACATCAAGTATATCATTGATTCCATCAAGGTGGTTGGTAAGATGACTTACTTTCACATGGTATACCCCAAGAATGACTATCACATGTTGATCCGATCCACCATTGCTGGTGACTTTGTTGGTTTGGTTCATCTGACCCTTGAAGATGGTGCATTGTGTATCAAAGTGGTCAATGCTATGAATCGAGATTGGGTGATGTGGTTGGGGAAACTGGATTGTCCAGAAAACGTTCAAGTCCGCCATGTTTCCTTCAAAACTCACCGGTTCCTAGTTCTATTGCTTGGTATACCTTTTGTTTCCTCCCCAAAATGTGAGGGTATATATATGGTGTTTTTTTTGTATATATGTATATAAATATTTTTCTTTATCCTCCATGTATATCAAATCCCCTTCAAGTGAACATGTTGCCAAAGGCGACTCCTGGACCAATGCATGGCCGGTGTTGGGAACAAGGTCAAACTGATCACTTCCAAGAGCAATGCAGTCTTGACGGATGGACCATTGCTGACCAAGCATGGGAAGTTCAAGCCCACACGCCCCTCAGACACATAAACCTTCTGAGGTGTTCATATCATACAGGGTGTTCTTCATACCTATCAAGCTGCGTGCAGACTTATAGATAAGACCTGCCCATAACGATCCTGTAATGGACCTGCAATGGCGATCTTTCCTGATTTTTCCATAACAACAACACCTTCCTAAAGCGATCCTTGTTCTGGACCTGCTGTGTGGCGATCCATTCAATTTAGAAACTGAACCTCTTTAAGAGGTGTGGAAGTTTGGTGGATAAGGTTGTAGTGATCCAGAACCTTTATAGTGGGGAACCCCCTAAGGTCGACTGGTGAAGAAGACAAGTCGTCTCAGCTATGAGTTGCAGAAGCACTATCATGAGATCGATTTCGATTGGAGCATGTCCAAGTGAGATGCCGTGATAAGAATCACAATTTTGATCGTAGGAAGATGTCAGAACAAGACATCTGCAGACTGCAGCAAATTGTGCTGGCCACATTGCCAAGCCCGAGCAAAGTAGATCAACTCTGATGGTCCGGCACATGTCTGAAAAAAAGGGGTTGAAGCCCTTGCTTGCACACATTCAGTCTGCAACCAAATCACTGCATCTTAGTGATACTATTTCAGTGTGAAACATATTGTAGTCTTTCGAAGGATTTGTAGGATTGGATATATATTTGATTCATCTAAAGCAAAGAAGTGCAGGGACATTTGTCTCGCCGGGCAGGGCAGCAAGCTCGCCTCCATGTGTTGTTGTGGCTTGTTGCAGTCTGCAATCTGAATGTTGCTACCGAATCTTTTTGATCAATCTAGGAGGTTGGCAAGTATCATTGATAGAACGAATCGTTTGCTATGGCCAGTCCTATGGACAAGGTTAAGGTGGACTTGGAGGCTACTCAGTCCTACCTAGCCAAATCGACTTCGGTTGGCAGTGTAACCCATGTGATGGAGCAACAGTGTGAATCATGGGCCCATAGGCTTGCATGTTTGAAAATGGATCCCCAAGATGCTACTTCCTTTGTCGATGTCCTGGGACAAGGACCCTGGACAGAAGACCAGAAAGCAAAGCTGCTGGCATCGGTCAATGGAGCTGTTCTGAATGGTGGGAAGTTATAGCCAATGTTAGGCGACCACTTCAGTCCTGTGACAACTTCAAAGCTTACCTTAGCGTGGAAGATCTGAAGATTTTGGGGAACCAAAATGCTAGCATGGTAGCCAAGATCAATTGCGTGTGCGTTCGCATGCTGCGCATTGGTTTGCATTGCCCAGCAGAAACGTGCTGGCAAAAGGTCATTGCAGTAGCACAGGGGGCAGGACTTGGTTTCCCCAACATCCCCAAGGAGATCAACAATGGCTTGAAGGAGATGAAACGGATTCTGAAGGGGAAAGCCAAAATGGTTGAAAAACCAGCAGTTCACCTTGTTTGTTTTCCTCACTCACCTTCAGAACTGCCCAAGGAAATCATTGCCACAGCCTATGATGACCAGGATCCAGCTTGTGGTCTAGACACCGAAGTAGCTGACCTACAGACTGTGCCCTTGAGGATGTCCAACAAACTCATTCGGGGTGATTCCCAGCAACAGTTGCAAATGGTTCCTCATGGGGGGGGCTCTGGTGATGCCATGAACCAAATGATGAATATGATGATGATGCAGCAGCAAATGTGGATGCGCATGGCTGGCCACACTCAGGCCCAAAGTGAGTCCATGGAGTTGCCAGGATTTCAGATCTTCAAACCGAAACGCAAAGAAGAACCACCTGCAGTGACCAATGGAGCCCTTGTTGCTTCGAGTGTTCCAGAGAAAGACAATCAGGTGCAGCATCAACAGGCTGCCAAGACTGCAGAGTCGGATTTGAAGACCCCACCTCCTCGAACTTCTGTTTTGCACTTGCCAGAGGTGACACCACCTCCTTTGCAAGGCCCTACGGATGAAGCTTTGTCAGCCAGTGAGCAGGCAGCCATCGTCTCTGGAGCTTTGCAGCAGAGAAAGTCAGAGAAGGAGAAAGCCAAACCGGCTCAGGCCAAGGGGAAGGCCAAAGCCAAGGCGAAAGGGAAGGCGAAAGCAAAAGCGAAAGCAAAGTCAAGTGTCCAGAAGACAGTGGATGTGAAGCCTTCAAAAGCCTTGGTGCCATTCCAGGTCAATGGTAAGACGTTGACTCCAAAGTTTCGTTTGGCCCAATTTCCACATGGGTGTGGCAAATGTAGGAATAGACCGGGGTGTACCCCATCATGCTGGAAGGATCGTAAATTTTGATCACCAGTAGTGGTTTCATATAAGTTGGAGTGCTGAGTTGCTCCCAGATTGTTTTGCTTTAGAGATGGCATAGTACGTGCAGATGGGGTAGCATCATCACACCATTCAACCAAGGTTGGCAAAACGTTTGATACCAACAGCAAATCATGTGATTGGAAACTGATAGATTGTTAAAAACATTTTTCAGCACTATATATCTTGTTTCTGTGATCATGGGTGGGTGGTGTGTGAATCTGGATGCATTGGGGCTGCACTGGCTTGATCTTAGGCAGAGCTTAGGCAGAGTGACAATTATCGACAACAATCAGCATTGAAAAATGCAATGCTTGTTCCAGAGACAGTTCATTGCAACCGAGACTTTACCATTTATCTTCCACCCACATCTATACAAACAGATACAACGTGGACATGATATATATAGAACATCATACACGTATGACAACACATTTTGAACATGCTACATCTCCCCAGATACCTATGTTTTCTTAAGTGGTTGCCTTGCTCAGGCCAAACTACTTGAAGCAGGCCTGACCTGCTGCAGGTTGATGGGAATCTGATGTTGGAACAGTGAAGTTTTCCATACATTCAGCAATGAAACTTTGCATTGATGCACGCAACATTCGAGTCAAACAAGGCATCCTCAACATGAGAAACATTACAAGGACTTGATCAGGGTTTACAAACACTAGAAATGAATCTGCTGGTGTGTTTGTAATGTAGAGATTCATGAAGGACAAACGTCACCAGTCTCTTAAGGTACATATACGAAGATGCAAAGAAAACATCATTCACAACCACATAAGTCTGTAAGAGTTAATGGAATTATGATTTATGATGTGACAGTAACTTCGATCAAGGTTTGTTTATAATGTAAAGAATCCGCAGGGTGTTGGAACTCGCGTGGGCAGGGCCATCTATAGGCTCGCTCCTTCCATGGTTTTTGCATGAGTGGAACTGCATCCTCAGTACTGGTGACTGGCCATCATGGCCATTATGTGAGTCAATCAGGTTTGGTGGGGATCCTGAAACACGTTCGACAACATGGGATACCTGAACACTTCAGCCGTCGTACTGTTAAACGAGCAAGGGAGGCTGCCCTGCCAGCTATGACACCTTTGGGCCCACTTTGGGGGGAAGTAGAAGTTGAGATGATCAAGGGGCCCAACAAGAAGTTCCCCCTGGTAAACCCCATGGCTTTGCTTTGGTACTTAACCACTGAATGCTCTGGATTCTCGAAGGTTTTCAAGGAGGCATTACACAATCACCCTTGCAGTATCGATAGGAAATGGCATGTAGCCATTTACAACGATGAAATACTACCTGGCAACGCCCTGAAGGCTTCCAATGAAAGGAAGCTTCTAGCTTTTTATTGGACAGTGACTGAATTTGGTGAGCGTTGTTCCGATGAAGACTACTGGCTACACATCATATCTGTTCGAACATCAGAAGTCAAATTGATGAAAAGTGGTGTGGCCCAACTTTTCAAGAAGGTTGTTGAAGCTTTCTTTGTTCACCCTTATTCCATCAACAATGGGGTACAGCTGAGGGTTGGGGACGAGTCAGTCATGTGGTTTGGCCAAATGGCAATCATCATTGGGGACGAGGTTGCATTAAAACAAAGCCTCTCATTCAAAGGGGCGGCGGGAACGGTGCCATGCCCCCTTTGTCGAAACGTCACCCAATGGTCCAGTGGGTTGGCAAACCATGACCCTACAAGCAGGTTGATTTTTCACACTGAAATTGAAACTGGTAAAATGATCCTACATTCTGCCAATTCAATAGCAGAGGCGGTGAGCCTTTTGAAACATCAGAAAGGTGTTCTTAGCAAAAGCGCTTTTGAGACACTGGAACAAAGTTTGGGGTTGTCGTATCAGCCTGAAGGAGCCCTGTACTGCCCTCAATTCCACAGTCGGTTTGGGTTTGGGCCTTGGGCAAGTCTGCAATTTGATTGGATGCATTGCTATCTAGTGGGAGGTTCTATGAACCATGAAATTGGATACCTCATGGAGAGCTTAGCATCGTATCCTTTCAGTTTCTTAGCTACAGAAATCAGTGAAAGTTTTGAATTTCTATCCTTTCAACAAGTTCTTGGATGATACTCTTGTTGTTTTTTTTCGAAGGGTATGGGTATATGTTCTGTTTTCCTGGATAGTCTAGGCAATCAGCAAGCACATGCCTTTGTGAGTTCCTTTACTTGGCCAAAAAAATGGCAGACTTCTGGGATGACGGGTCGAAAAGTGTTCGAAAAACGGACAGCTAACAGTGGGGATCTGAAATGCAGTGCTTCAGAACTCCTTTCGGTGTATGGTACAATTCGATTGATGGTCCTTATACATTGCCCTGACTATGATACTCATGACGAGATCGCCATGGCAGTCCGCAGTTTTATAGCTGGGTGTAAGGTGTTGGACCTATTGACTAAAACGGTTTCAGGTCGAGTTACACCTACAGACCTTGAATCTGCAATCAAAACCCATTGTCAATTACGACTACTGGCACATGGTCCCACAAGGTACCAACCGAAGATGCACTATGTAAGGCATATCCCCCAGCATTTGAATAGTCAGCCCAGACTATTCTCATGCTTTGTGCATGAACGTAAACATCGAACCTTGAAAAAATTCGCCAATGACTCCCACAACCACAATCGCACAACTGCATTTGAGAAGGGTTTACTTCAAGAAGTGGTTCTTCTCCAAGCCACACAGCTTGGAGGTGATGAGTCACTGATTTCTTTTGGATTGAAATCCCCAAAGGAAGCATCAAATGAACTTGTTCGACAGATTCGAATGTTTTTCAAAGTGGATGTGGCAAAGCCACTCGATGTTCAATGTTCATTGGAAGCCTTTCTGAGGCCATCTGAGCTTTGTGCTCAAAATGATGTAGTGATTTTGAAGAATCAAGATGGTTGTGAACATGTGGGGCAAGTGTGGTTTCACTTTCAAGTTTACGAAGATGTTTTTACAGTTTTGTCATGTTGGCCACCCAAACCACATTCAAAGAATGTTTTTGTGGTCACGGACTCTCCTGAAATCGTGAAATTGAGAACAATTGACAGGTGTTTAGTGTATAGGTTTCAAAACGACATGAAAGAAGCCCTGGTGGTGCCATGATCAAAGTTGCAAAAGCAACAGGCCCTTTGACAAAATCAGGTGTGCGAGATCATTTGTCCCTGCAACGGCGAGCCATTAACTTAGCCCTGCCCCTTTTCTTTTTTTATTTTGCGAGCCTTCCAGGCCCTGCATCTCAACAAAAAAAAACTTCGTCCTGGTTCCCATAAAGGGGTTTAACTGGAGATGTGATACAGACACCAAAGGGGACATGGTTTCTGTAGCATATCTTCAGTTAAACTGTTTCCCCAAAATATAAGTAGCATAATGGGTCTTTAAGAGGTTGTTTATTTTTTTGGTGATTTAGTTTCCTGCAGGTTATGTTGAGTTTTGATGGGGACCCCCTTTATTCCCAACTTAAACTTGTATATTAGGCTCGCTTTGGTTTTCGAATTGTTTTTTTGCATGGAATAATATCTGGGATATTAGAAGCAACCCCTCTTTGGTGTTTTTTTTCCAAAACAGGATTACAGTAATTTCCTCAAATCCTTGAAAGGAAATAACTGGGATGATAACAATACGGTTCCATATCAAGTCTTTTCATAAACCCATTACACGGGTTATAAAATATCGACAAACACTGTGAGAGCACCAATGCCTTTCTATATTGGTATCTAAATCAGATATATCTATGATTTTCATGTGGTGATTTGTTTTGCAAGATGCCTTGCGTAAGAAGAATGGGTTCTGCCCTCCCTTCACTTCCAACCATTCGGTCTGAGTGTGTATAGTTTGGGAAAAACAAAATCAAAGAAACATGATCATTGCAGACCCTTGCCCAAAAAATAACGCTATAGTTGAAACGTCTAAAGATATTCTATGTCTATTATTAAAGTTTCAACTATAGCGCTTCTTCGAAATATAAACATCCTGTAAAAGGGTCTGGTGCACCATGCCCCACTCAATCCCCAAGATCTGCCTGCATGCAGGCTGCCACAGCTGCACCACCAAAAGTTCGGGCAGCAACGAGCCGGGGTGGTTGAAGTTTTTTTGTTTGGGGGGGGGAAATAAATGCACCCATAGTTATTTAAAAAAAACATGACAAACCCAATAGGTTTGATTCCAAAAACTCATAATAAAACCTTTGTAAGGAAGTGGGAACAAACACCTAGTTTGTTTTTTTGGAATGTGTTTACAAAGCAGAACCTCCCAAATCATAAGGAGACAAACTTCGAATTTAAAGGAACCCCTTTCTTTGGGTATACGTTATCTTTCGGAATGTTTGGCATTGATTGAAAACGGTCGGGTTGATAAATGTATTGAATTTTGGTACATAGGGAAGAGGATGCACTGGTGCAAAAAAATGTGGGGTTGTACATATATATATGTTTTGATTTGGTATATGTTTGACCTATTGTGCACATGGACTCATATATATGAAAAGGATACAGCGCGTCTCTAAAAGCAACGTTTGCGATGAAAATCCAGTTTATTCCTTTCAGAAAGGGAAAAAAAAAGGTGATAGCAGCCACAAAACCTCATGCAGAACAAGAGCTGTGTTGAACTTAGCGGACTTAGCTAAGTCTGTTGTAAGTACACTTAGCCCAGGGCTAAGTTGCACATAGCCAAGCTCGATAAGTTCTTTTAGCTGAGATGTCGCAATCTCGATAAGTACACTTGCAAGTGGCATATGTAGATACAAGTGTGCCAACTACTTACAAGAGGCACGCCCATCCAAGTCCTCTGTTGGCATAATGCAAGAAGCGTCGGAGATGTTACTTTACAGGAGCCCCATTAATCGCATTGGGCAGATGGCACGTTCCAAACCCATTCCGGAATGGTTCAACGAACTCTTGCGCCAAGCTGGTAGTACTAACCGTGCTTGGTGGCATGTATACTTAGACAACTTCGCAGCAGGTGAGAGGATCAGCAGAGGTAGCCCCAGCTTAGACGCGGAGCTTTGCCATAAACTCGCTGAAGAAGCATGGAATTCTGCAGGTATCATTTCGTCGGAGAAGAAAAGAGTATCAGGTGCCGAGAAGATTGTTGAGCTGGGAGCCGAAATCAACGGGGCTTCACGCTTTTTGGGGGCTTCAAGTGAAAGGATGCTTCAATTGATTCAGGCCACGCTGTGGTGCCTGAAGCAAGAGATTCTCAGCAGGAAGAAGTGGCAGATCATCGCTGGGAGATGGATTTTTGTGTTACAATTTCGAAGACCCGGGATGTCGATTTTGAATAGCGTTTGGAAGTTCACCAGTCAACAGCAGAAAGTCACACAGAGGTTGAAGAGAGAGATGCAATTAGAGTTCTTCCTTTGCATTGGCCTTTCTCCACTGCTACATTGCAACCTGGGAGCATCTATTCCTAAGGTGATCACAGCCTCAGATGCCTCGGAGTCAGGGGGAGCTGTGGGTTTTTCCACGAAGCTCACCCTATGTGGGGAGGACTGCTTGCATGCATCTCGCATCAATGACAAGTTGAACTCACCGCTACCGATTCTAGTGCTTTCCTTATTTAACGGCATTGGGGGGGCCTTTCGGGCCTACGATGTAGCTGGGGTCATCCCGCGCTATCGGGTTGCAGTGGAGTGTGACAAAGCCGCCAATAGAGTCACCATGCGAACTTGGCCGGGTACAGAGCTGGTGAAGGATGTGGCTTTGGTTACAAGGGCTATGGTAAAAGAGTGGAGCCGCAGATTTTGTCAGCTGGAAGAAATCCACCTTTGGGCTGGGTTTCCTTGCACTGACCTTTCAGGAGTCAAAGATGGGAGACTAAACTTGCGAGGTTCTCAGAGTCGACTTTTCTGGGAAATCCCACGGATCAGGCATCTTCTAGAGGAAGAGTTTGGTGATGCAGTCATAATCAAGGAGGTGCTGGAAAACGTAGCGTCCATGGGCAAGGAAGCCTGCATGGAAATTTCCGAAGAACTGGGGCGTAGGCCTTTCCTGGTGGACTGCGTACAAGCTGTTCCGATGAGAAGGCCACTCCTGCTGCACCGAAGACATTGACGTCGCAGTGGCTGGGTTGGAGCTGACTGAGTGTCCATACTGGTCCGCCGGTAGAAGCTTGGAAAACCCCAGGGTATGATTGGTGGGGAGAAGCTGAAGGAGCAGTTTTTCCAACAAGCATGAAATCTATACCTCGGCGAGTTCCTCCACCCAAGCCTGCGGGCCTGGCCAAAAGTTCACCGGCAGCTCGAGCCCGATGGGCTGCGGATTCCTTCCGCTTCCCACCGTACCAGTACGAGGATAGATTCATCCTATCTTCCCAAGACAGCGGAGCATGGAGATTGTTATCAGCCGATGAAAAAGAGCTGCTGCTAGGCTATGGCTGGCATCATACCCGCCTAGCGATGGCCGCCTCACAAGTTAAAATGGATGAAACAGCTTTCAACGACAAAAGGCATTCCCTCTTAGGTGATTCCTTCTCCATCTTTTCGTTTGTTATCTTTGCGGTGGCTTGTTGTAAGAGGTTCCTACCAGTTGTTTCTTATGCTCACCTTGCGCGGAGATGTGGTATTGCCCCTGGTTTCAGGTTCCCTTTAAGACGAGAAGCCGTTTTGCATCGATCCCTTCAATATGGTACCCCTTTCTTGGTGTTGCAAAGGGATAGACTCTATATTGATGATTTTAACAGATTATTACTCCGTCGTACAAATCACACAGGCTCTGATATCAGAGTAGTGACAGGAGACGTCCTCGCTCCTAAACAGTTTCCTAGGCAATCGGTTTCAGCTTCCTGGTGGGAATGGGAAGAAGGCTTCACCACAAAATGGTCACGTAAGGAGCACATCAATATTTTAGAGATCCGCTCCCTCCTTTTGGCTCTACACTTCCAGGTCAGTAGGTTCAAAATCCAAGACGCTAGAGTGTTCCACCTCTCAGATTCCTACGTTTCAATCAGCATTGCCAGCAAGGGTAGATCCGGAAGCACTCAACTTCAGAGGTTGATGCAGCAGATTGCATCGCTTTGCCTGGCATTTGGTTTATTTCCGGTTTTTGCTCACGTCGACTCCTCCGAAAATCCCACAGATGAGGGAAGTAGGAGGTAAGATCTTAGCTGGGAGATTCTCCCGAGCTGAGAGGGCCAAGAGACGCTCTAAGATTGACCTTGATGACGCTTCTTTGTCGGATAAGACGAGGGTCCGCTACTATGCAGCTCTTCGTAAGCTCCTTCCGTGGGTTGAAAAATGTCAGGACCTCCCTAGCATGGATGATTCTTTGTGCAAATGGATTAGGAAGATGTGGAAGGTGGGGGAACCCCTCCTTACAATTGGAGATGGACTCTCCGCTCTCCATTACTTCGAGCCTATGACAAAAAGGAATATCCCCCATGCTTGGAAGTTGTTTGCCATCTGGCGCCGTGTCGAGATACCCTCTAGGGCGCCCCCTCTTACTTGGGTCATTGTGAAGAGCCTTATTGCATATGAGTTAGCTCACGACAACCTGGAAATGGCTGTCATCTTGGGTCTGGCATTCCATTGCCTATTACGCACTGGAGAATTCTTAGCTCTAACTCTGTCAGACATCCAGGTGGGCACCACCTCAGGCATTTGCAGCCTCAAATGCACCAAAAGTGGCCGTAGAAATGCAGCTGCAGAAATGGTCTCCATCACCGACCCTTGTATTCTCCTTCTTCTCCGGGAGTTTCTTACTCTCAAGCAATACTCACCTCCACACACCCGTATTTGGTCGACATCAGCTGCCAGCTTTCGTACACGGTTCAATGCATTGGGAGTGATCTTTGGCCTTCAAACCTTTGCCTTCCGGCCTTACAGCCTAAGACGAGGAGGAGCAACTCATCTTTTCCAGGTTTGTAATTCCATGGAAGTGGTACTGGTGCGAGGGCGCTGGGAGACTTCCCGCGTCGCCCGCATCTATATTGCCGACGCATTATCGTACCTGCCCTCCATCAAGCTGAATCCTTTCACGCTCTCTATGCTCAAACAATATACGTTTTGACAGCTGTATTCACAGCCGTGATCAGTTCCTGATGGGGACGTGGAAAGTGACGAAAAATTTTCAATGTCACGGTGAGTTTTTCTTTAAGGTTCTACCATGAACCAAGTGTTTTTCTCCTACCATGGGGAAACAGAGAAACTGAAATATTTCACCCCTCTACCATGAGGGACTTTTGAATTCAGGCGAGACAACAGTCTCAAATCACAGCCTCTGACTTGGCACTCAGTGAAAAAAGAAAGGTGGCCGAACACAAAACATTTTAATCTCCTGTTTGGGAAGAAATCATCCAATTTGACTTATGTTTTTTTGTTCAAATTGAGTGGAAGCACCAAGTAGTGTACACGCAAAGTTTGTTAAGCAAATTTCTAGTAAGAAACATGATCAACGATTTATCCGCTGAAATGTAGGAATAGATTTTGCAATGGTCATGGGTATGTGATGTGACCGCAAAAGTATCGCCAGGAAAGTCGTCAGTCTTTAGTTTGTAGAGGCCATTTTGAAAGGATGATGATGATGATGATGATGATGATAATCATCCACCATCATCCTAGTGAATTCGTGTACTGTGAACATGTAGATACCTACATTTACCTTGTCAAACCCACAAGTAGGTAAATCTTTAACCCTCTAGGGATTGGGCCTGTAAGATTCTGAAGATTAGGATGCTGACCTGTTGTCTCAATCGCAGCGATTGTCAGTTGAGGAATGTCATCACTTGGAATTCAACCATTAGCTCCTGCGAGAAAGGCCACTTGAATTTCCGCCACAAAAAAGCCAAACTTCGCGATGGAAAAGATGGCCATTATGGGATGCGGTCAGACAACATACTCACCTAGCATGTCATGTGTCAAACATTTTGAACCTCCAAACACCATCTCTGCAAAGACACTTTGACTTCACGTTAGCACCTCTTGCCATAACTTCAGCTGCTGAGCCAAAAAAACTTCACCTCTTGTGATGGGGGTATCAACATGTGCAGGCTTTCAGTGGGAGTTTGCTCTACAGCTCTTAGTGAACATGAAACAGCTGGGATTCCTAGCAAACTCGGGCAGGGGTCTCGGGTCTCTGAGTGGATCATTGGTGTTGATCCAATGTCAAGAATTCATGGGAATATCGAAAGGCTGTATGAGGCCCCGTAGAACTTGGATTAAATAGACATATATGATATGAAACAACAAATGCAAGATTCTGGCATACTCTGGCCACTCACAGTAATTGTCACTTATTTTTATGGCAATTTTTCATTCATTCCTACAGAACGGGTGGAACAACATCCATAACACTTTTGTGGCCTAGTGATTTATAGCGCTGATCCATCAATATACATGATCCTGCGGTACGCTGCCACCACAGGGAGCTTGCTTGCTTGCAATGATTTGTTTGCTGTTTTGGAAGATCAAAAGAATGACACTGAGTAACTGTATTCACTAGTATAGACCATACCGGTCAATTCAAGAGGAAATGGAGATGTCCCCACCTGAGAACCAGGAAAGTCATCTCCAGTCAAAACTTTTGGGGTTTCCTGGACGGTTTTTTGCGGGTTTCAACTGTTGATGACTGACATCTTGCAGTAGTTGATAAGTCCGTTTATCCCCCTTACAAATTCACATCAACAAATTCGGTTTTTTAAACAAAATAAAGATCCATGCCAGATGGCGAGCCCCATTTTTCCAAGGGTCATCAGAAATGGTGAACATCTTCACCTACCCTTGGGATGGCACCCAGCTGTTGAACCCCCCCAAAAAGGGAGCCCTTTAAAAGGTGATTTTCCCAACAAATACCAACCACACAAGGTGTATATGGGATCGATTTTTAAGGGGCCCGCCAAATCCCAAGGGGGCCCCAGGGCCATGGTTTCCCGCTTTTTCCTCGGCAAAAACACATCGTTTCGTTTCGAGGTCACGGCTCCGAAGCGATGGAGTTTCCTTTGCAGCGACACTGGCAGCCTGTGAGAAGTGTCACTGGGCCATTGATGCCCATGGGAGAAGCGGAACCAAGGGGTTATCCCAAATCCAACCCAGCAATGCCCATTTGAAAATTCTTAAAGGGGAATGAATTGAATTCCCATATATAGATTCCTTCAAGAGCTTATTTTGAAGATTTGAAACAAAAAGAGTTTTGTTGTGCTTTTGTCAGACTTTGAAGATGATGGAGAGGGTTGACCCAAATAGTGCGGTTTTGTTTGGAGTATCTTGCAGACATATAAAAGCCAATTCGAGATGGTTGCTCCAGTTGCAGGGTGTACTCAATTACGAAGCCCCAGTTCAGAAAAATCAGCCAAACTGTGGCAACACCATGTGTGGGGCCCATCAACCCTTTTAAGGTCACTGTTGGGAAGAAGCACTTTCGGTGTTGAGACTGATGCGCCGAGATCAGATCAAGGAGGAGTGGATTTTCTCATGACTGTAAAAGAGAGATGGTGACGATATGCGAAGTCAACACTCCTGGCATTCTTAGCTAGATGTATAGAGTAGTATTGTGCATGTTGAACCGAAAAGGATTACAACATCTGTGAAGGAATGCATGAAACTGAACGGATGAAACTAAACTAGTATCTATTCATCATCTCAACATCTTCCAAACATTACCTCAACACGCCATAAAACCATGATTCATGAGATTACGTTGGCGCTGCCAACGAGGATCTCATTGCTCTGAATGCCGTGCCTGGGTCGAAAGTGGGCAGGTGATGTTACCCGAAATGGTGGAACACCAAATATGTAGGTTGAAAAAAACACGTGGATTTTTGCAGAATGTAAGCAACAAAGGTATGCGATACGTGGTTATATACGATATACGCAAACCAAGTGTAACAAGAATGGATGGTATACAATCTAGAGTATCTGGATATAATAATGTAATTCATCACAACTGTGGGATCCTTTAATAACCATGGCAGCCATGTTAAACCGGGGCCAGGTTTCAAGTTCAAGGACTGGTCACCTGCCTGAAATACCGAGGTCATCAGTTCAGCTTGCGCCAAGTGGACGCTGGCGCTGGCTCTCTTTCAAGAGATCTCCGAGGCGGCATGCTTGCCGATGAATTTCAGAAGATGGCTCAATTCACCACCTGCGAATGGGATGGTCCCATGGTTTTTTTCACATAAACAACTACCTATCAAACCAGTGGATATCACTGTGTTTTGATATTCAGAGATGGTGCGGAGATGATGAAGGGTATCTTGGTTATACAGAGCACGTTGCTGCAGTGGACTTCAGTGTGTGAAATGAATAGTTAATTCAGACAACTGAGCGGTAAAAACATCAATTGGACTGTGGAATGATCTGTCTCCATATGACAGATTCTCGGATTTTCCACATTTTTCCACTTCAAAGAGTTGGAGATGCTTCCCTTTACACTTCCCTTAGGCAGGAATGTCCATGGCTGATACCGTTGCAGGTGTTGTTGGTGCCTGACGTGATTTCCTTCTCTGCATTGGCGGGTGCTTTTTCCCAGGGAAGGCTGAAGATGGAGCGAAGCAGATCAAAACGTTTAACATCTACCCTCTTGTAAACTAACATAGCCATGGAAAATCACAATTTTTCCTGGTAGATACCATCAAATGGTGTTTTTCCACGGCTATGTTAGTTTTGTAGTCGATATTTGTATCTATTTCCAGGATGGATGAATATCCAGAAAATGCCGGTTCCTGCCATGTATCCCATTGTCATTTTCAAGGCCTGAGTAGGTTGACATAACATTTTTCTTGTTCGCCAAGTTCTTGCACATAGACGACTGAACTTCATGATCTCACCTGCGGATTGGTCTATTTGATGAATGGCCAGGGCATTACATGCAGCACAATCATTCTATTTCCTATACAACCTGGGAACCAATGAACATTGGCCTATATTTGGAATCCTCAATTTTTTTGCATGTCTGGCAGCCGTTTGAGGCTGATCAAACCCGGGGTTGTTTGGTTAAACTCCATGGCATTTCCGTGTTGATGAATGAACCAAGTGCTCCGCTATGTCAGGACTTACAGGCGCGCCGGTTGAATTCGAGTTTGGTCGTCGTTGGTTTGTCGTTGGTTGGGAGAGCTCAACCAGGAGAGCTATGAAAGTGTGGCACCTTCAGAGCGGAAGACGAAGAGGCACGCACGAGGCAAGAGATGGGGGTGAGTTGAGGCGTTCGAAGTGGGCGGGTGACTGGAGGACTTTTACGAAGTTAATGATTCTCCATATCTTAAAGTGAAGCACATCTATGTACAAGTACCTAAGATATACTTTCAAGTTAAGTGGGCTGTCCAGCTTTGAAGTGTGGCTTAGTAGTGGCAAGTTTGCGTCTGCGCTCAAAGGCTTGTAAGGATGCAAATCGTGATGAAAAACACAAAGTGAAGCTGAAAGGAAACCAAAATTCCATGGGTTGTGGCGGCAGGAACGCTCTCCTGGGTATGTATAACGAGTTACCAGCTCATCTATTCCATGATCACGACAAGTGCCTTGACCAGCAGTCAGTTAATTCGACACAGCCTCCCAAATAGGGGAGTACTGTGATCCCTCGAAAACTAACGGCTGGAACCTGAAAATCAAAGGAAGATCATCTTCCAAACCTCCATTTTTGGGTTCCATGTTAGTCTTCGGGAGTGTAATGATTCCTGCTGCGCTGAAGGTTGGTGTGAAGTCTTGTTCTTCAGTAAAACACACATCGAATTGGCCAAGCTCTTTGTAGCCACTTTTGCCGGTAGTGACCCAGATGGACCCTTACTTGTTTTAATATCGAAAACCACATTTGAAAAACCTGTGGTTGATTGAAAGGGCCCAAAACTAGAAATTATATTTGAGGGAATCCATTTGTAGGCTCTATTTGACTACATGTAGGCAGTTTGGAAGGGTACAACTTATGAGAGGTTTGTGTTTCATCTACCACACGAGAAAATGTCTGAAAGTTGAAAGATACACTTAAACATTCCAGGATTTCCAAGATTTTCCTGAATGTTTCAGCTGCTTGTATAATACAACTGACACCTGACAACATCTTTGAATGGCACGCATCACATTTGCATCACATTTGCTATATCTAATGTCATGGGATTTATATCGATTCAATATACACTCCGGTAAACTAACATGGCAATGGCAAATGGACCCTTTCAAGATGTATTTCCTATTGAAAGTGGGGATATGCCAGCCAGCTATATTAGTTTACCAGCTTTACCGGAGGGTACCTCTTGTTTGTTACGTTTCCATTGGGAGGAACTGCCAAGACCCAGGTTTTGCGCTGTCCATCCTCCCTCAAGAGGCAGAACGGTTAAACTCCGCCACTTGGAGTTGCAGGGGTTCAGGATATCAGCTCCAAAGGTAGGGATCCGTCAGGGATTTCCTTACGGATCCTGGGTGGTATTTGGTTGGTCACTGTTGCTGGGTGTATCTCACCCAACGACTATGCGTCACCCGGAAAATGAGAGAAGAGTCAGTGAGCACCCATACCATCCATGGGATTGGTATATTTACCTACATTTACCTATAACATTTACCTACATTTACCATAAAAGTCAACCAAATGTAGGTAAATTTTAAATATACCATGCACGGATGGTATGGGCGATTTTATTTGAGGGAAACATCTCGATCTCCGGAAGTTAAGGCAGACACCAGCCTATGGCTTGCTGCCTATGTCATGATTTGCGGTGCTACGCAGTTGATTTGCTGCTGGGCAAAGATATTCTGGGACTGGACTTGCCGGCTGCGGGATGCGGTTTGATAGTTACTTTGTTCTGTCCTTTTGCCATTTTTTTTTCGAAATTCCAGGTTTCCGTTGAGACTAATGTTGAGACTTCAAATGATCAAAATCATCTTTTAAGATCTTTTTAAGGTCATCCTTTCAATCCTCCATATATTTCTTTCCACATTTTCCAATTCACATGTGAGCATTGAAAAAAAGACCTGGCTGTTTAGGGTTACATATTCTATAGGCGATTATATACTACCCACTTATGGTTCCAGTAATGGTAAGGCCGGCTTTTTTTTTGTGGTTCATGTGTTTTCCAATGGGTGAAAACACCCCGGTGTTGATCGTCCTAGGTCCCTTAGCAGGACTTCTATCAGATCGCCTTAGTTCTCGTTTTGGTCGAAGACGGCCAATGATGCTGCTAGCCAGCTTGGTGGCAGCTGCAGGATTTGGCCGATTTTTTTCCCGAAAAATCGGGGTCCGAAACATGGAAGTTCCACCATGGAAACACACCACCTTTACTGTAAACAATAGACTGATAGTTTTTTTTTGTGATGATTTGAAACTTGATCTTTTAAAAGTTCAGGTGAAAAAAAAGAGGAATTCTACGTATTGTTTTTTAATTCATGGTGACAGGTGACACAGTAAATTTCCTGCAATTTTGTGTTGCATGAACAGATTCATTTTGAAGCTTGGTTGTTTGTCACGGATTGGTCTAGCTGACAGGATTCTTGTCGCTCTATTTCTGCAGTCGCTATAACTTTCCGCATCCCTTCCTCTTCTCCTTAGCCTTCACAGAGACGTCGCTGAACGTCGCCTATGCGGCACATGCCGCTCTTCCTGCTGTGGCTTGGCGCGGCACGCGACACGTTGCTGGACGCACCTGAGGGTTTAGAAGATGAACGTTTCTGGAAACAATGTCACTTATTCGAAACATTTAACCCTCCTTGAAACTTTCAAAAGCACCTGTTTTCATGGACGGTTGGGCCACCTTCATGAAGTGATCATTGGCCGCTAGGATCCAAGGTCCTTTTAAAACCCTCCACCTTCAAACTTGATTTTGATATTTGATACTGTTGATGGTTAATTACATCCCAAAGAATCACCTGGGATGGTGCTAGAACCCTGTAAATACTGGGACAAACTTCCATAGCTGGATTTCTGAACCATCAACAGTATTGATTGGGTTCCAGGTATCTGATTATGCTTTATATATCTTTATATACTGTAGTGTTTCAACTCAATATCTGAGTAGGGTTTCTACCACCCAATCAACTTGCAGATGTTCGCAGGTTTCTGAACCTTCATCAAGTTTCCCAAGACCATCCTAATGCCAGGGTTTTCTAAGGTCTATACATAGTCCATTGAATTTCCAATCGTCACTTTGAGGACTTGAGAGTAACAGAAAGTGACGTTGAAAGTCAAGGAGCGGCGAGTGGGTGGCATCCCGAGAGTTTACGAGACATTTTTGGATGGGAAAATGGTGATGGGAACATCCTTTGAATTTGCTCCACGTGGGAACCATTGGAAACTTGTGTCCGGATGCAAAATTTAGGAAGCTTTAACTTACTGTATAAATGAATGTCAGAAAAAGACCAGTGTTGGATAGAGAGTTGCGATTTCGTTGAAGTCTGACAGATATATATATATATATACATGAATATGATTGAATATGAACAATTCTAACTTGGTGTTTTCCCTTGAGTTTAATTGTAGGAATCTGACATGTCTTGACGGGTTCATCCTTCACAATTTGAACATCTGAGCTGGCCTTGATCTTGAACAGCTTGACATGAAACCAGTTTGCGAACGATATCAGATTTGATGTGTTGCAATGTCACCACCTCAGGACGTAGAATCTTCCAAAATAATCCATGGTTCAGAAAATGGCGTGAAACCGTCCCTACTAGGTTTCCACCCCTCATCGTCCTTGTTGCCAGGGTCCGAGGCAGAGGCCGATGCAGGGCTGATCTCTGGCATCATGGCATCTTGGTTCCGGGGATGAGATGAGGAGAGGTTTCGCTTCATGGTTCCAAAGGATGCCTATGGTGTTTCAACTGGGAACCCTTTTTAAGGACTTACCAAGTAGCCTGTTTCTAGCAAACCTCCATGGTTTTTCTTCCTGGGATTCTGGAGGCCGATTTTTTTGGAAATCATACGGCAATTTTATAATTTCAACAAAATTCCCCCCCCAAAAATGCGATTCAAGTGTTAGATTCATGAAATTAGTAGTATAACTGACCCAAGATGATTGTATTATATATTATATTTCTGATGTGGAAAGTGCTTCAATTTAACAAGGGCAACAATTTTCAACTTCATGGCGTGAAATCAGCACGTTGTCCCAATCGAGGCTCTACACTCCTTCTTGGGTGCGGTTTTGGCAGTGGCGATTATGGACGTAGCCAAAGGCGTTTTGGCAGCGGGGATGATACTCCAACTTTCCAACAACTAGGTGGTGGGTTTCAAATATTTATTTTTACCCGGAAAATTGGGGGAAAATTTCACCAATTTGAGTCAATATTTGTCCGATGGGTTGAAACCACCAACTAGAAAAATACGGTTGATGGTTCAGAAATCTGGCTAACCAGTTCAAGGTTGGTAGTTCATCCTATTATTCTGTTCTTGCTTGGCTTGGGCTCAAAGTCGGAAGCAGAGATTCATTGCTGACGTTTTGAGTGGTCAACGTCCCGCATGTTTCAAGTACAAGTAACTTTGCTGAATGGAAATCCTGAACTTCTGACACTTCTGCCTTCTTCCACGGTTCAAGATGTAAGGAGAAAGGCCCAACAAGCCTTTGGGAAAAAGCACCTCAGGCTTGTCACTGCCGAGAATAGAGTCTTAGACAATTTTGAGCAAACCTTGGAAGAAGCAGAGATAGAGGACGGAGAGTGCCTTACAGCTCTGGTACTTCAACCACAACTGGCAGCAACAGCAGGTGCCTTTGCATTGTGGTGTCCTGGAGATAGCGCTATCGTTACCTGGGGTGATGCAAACCATGGCGGTGACAGTTCCGCAGTTCGAGATCAGCTCAGGGGCGTGCAACAGATTCAAGCCACATCTGAGGCCTTTGCTGCGCTTCTGGCAGATGGATCCGTCGTTACATGGGGTGTTGCAGACCATGGCGGTGACAGTTCGGCAGTTCGAGATCAGCTCAAGGGTGTGCAGCAGATTCAAGCCACGCCGGGGGCCTTTGCTGCGATTCTGGCAGATGGATCCGTCGTGACCTGGGGTCTGACGGTCTGTGGAGGGGACAGTTCGGCAGTTCAAGATCATCTCAAGGGTGTGCAGCAGATCCAAGCCACAAATCAGGCCTTTGCTGCGATTCTGAAAGATGGATCCGTCGTTACCTGGGGTGATAGACAACGTGGCGGTGACAGTTCCGCAGTTCGAGATCAGCTCAGGGG
>DF241751.1:79329-117548 GCA_000507305.1 Breviolum minutum Mf 1.05b.01
ATAATTACTAAATTAAAGACTAATATATAATTTCAGAAGATGTTAAGAATAATTCAAAATAATGAATGTAATGGGTTTAAAATTAAAGAATATGATTTACTTACATTGTTTTTCAATGAATGATAATAAGTTTTTTAAATCAACATTGTTTTTACTTATCATAAGGGCTGAAGCAACATTGATTTATAAGGCTGTAATTGTAAGAAACTTCATAAATCAAGCAGCCCCAATGATAATAAGAAACATTGAAACAATGAATGTAAATCAATTACTGGCATTTACCTCATGTGAAATAGTTTAACATAACAATTTGTATTTACTTACATTAATAGTGAATACATTTTTCTTTTTAAATTTAGCAAAATTTACATTTTTGAACGTAGATGTTTTCATTAGAGTCAATTTGTTATTTTCACATTTTCAATATTTTCAATCGCTTAATATTAACAAGATTATTACAAATTAAATGTTAACACTTAATCACACAACTTTTTATATTTTTACAAAAAAAGTCAAGTAAAAATCTATTGACACAATTTTTCATCTTTCATCATTGTTATCATTAATACAATAAGTAGTTCATTGATTTATCATTTCTAAAACTTCAAGTTTCTTCATTAAGGGCTGAAGCAACATTGATTTATACAACTTAAAAATTATTTTCATCTTGTCTTACTTACCCTGACAAGTTGCTGAAGCAGCAGCTCCATGGGGCCCAGATTTTACCCCAATCCCATATATATATATTTATACATGCACTGCATCACATTTTAAACAATATAGTTATTTATCATGTCTATGTGTATGATTCTATATCGCCATGATAGTTCTCCAATTTTCACAACCGCACAGATATGCAACCCCTCCATATACAAGACAACTACCCAACCCCCAAAGAAGATGAATCAAATCTCCGTCTTGACGAAAACGGAGGTTTCCCACTCTACGTCTTCTATCAGTTCTATGGCCTCGGAGTGGTGGTGATTTGTTTTCTGGTGAGCTGTGTGGCCAAGGAGGATTGTCAAGCTTTGTCATACTGGTTGTTGCGGAACAAACCACAATGTAATCGTATCGTTTTTTTGTGAAACATTCAATACTCAATACCCTTCCATCTTTTGTTGTTGCTACCTATTTTGGGGGGCCCGAAAACTCTTTTGAAGATGTCGTGCAAAAAAAAACTGCGCGCCTTTTCAAAAGTTCCCTCAACTGTTTGCAAGTTGGATTGTCAGGAGCCGTCCACCAATCTCTCGTTTCCAACTCGAGGCGGGTGGAAGTTCAACTCCCACTTTTGGAAGCATCAAATCTCGTGCTTTATTTTTTTGGTAGGCTGCTTTGAAAAAAAAACAAGCCTCAAGGTTGTTCACAATTTGTCAAATTGTTCAAAGTTTAATCTTGTTGCAAGGTGAGATTGCTGCAGCATATACCATGGATCGTGAAAGAGATATGGATTTTGGTTGGGTCTCTTGGTTTGAAAGGTTGAAGTTTCAGATGATTTTGTTTATTGCTTTCAAAAGGATGTGACAGCTACTTTTTGGTTGAAGAAACAGCTGAACTGTCGAACTCTCATTTTTTTGTTTTTTCGGTGAGTGAATCATGATGCTGCGAAGTCATTTTCTGATCATGACATCTCATCTCTGGCTATATTTTTTAGGATGATTCCACACAGATATATGCTATTCCCTACTCTCAACTTCTCTTCTCTTGGATCAGCTTTGATCTACTGAGGTGTGCTATGGCCGTTTGCTGTTCTACACCAGCCAATCGGTCCCTTGACATGGGTTTTTCAATGTTTTGCATCTCAAGCCATCCATGGGACATCTCTGGAGACGCAACACAAAAGTATGCAGTATGATGTTTCCCTGAAAGATTGGGATCCTAAAAGTTCCGAGTCAACTCAAAAAGATATATTATATGCATGTACATATGATATATATTTTTCCAAAAAAAATCGCATTCCTCTGAGGTCATTGTTTTTATGGCCTATTTCATCCGTGACATGTTCCAGGCTGGGAAATTTTATGTGGGCAGAAGGAAACTGATCAAGAAGATTCTATGAATTACCCGGCCATACTTCCTCATTCTACTTGACAGAAACTCGAGATATAATATTCACATTCAAGAATC
Organism: Breviolum minutum Mf 1.05b.01; assembly: GCA_000507305.1. Taxonomy (NCBI): domain Eukaryota; class Dinophyceae; order Suessiales; family Symbiodiniaceae; genus Breviolum; species Breviolum minutum. The sequence goes on from DF241751.1 coordinate 81,454, forward strand.
AAGATGAAAGAGCTTACACTAACAAGACCATATCATAAAAGATAGCTTCATCATTACAAATACTACTTTCTACCATTTTCGTTGACTTACTAACATACATCAGAAAACCCACGTCTCGCTGTGGCAGAGGTCCATTCCGAAGATGCAGTGATGGCCAAGTTAAGCACCTTAGTGCCGTGGCTTCTGAAAGTGGACATCCAAACACACAGATAGTTGGAAATTTAAGAAAGGGTTCAGGAACTGCACCCACTCTGTGCATATATACAATTGATATATATATATATACACATGATATTATATTGTGTTATTTGTTATATTATGTCTATGTTTTGTTTAATATTAGTCATGTATCACATACATACTTTCATGGGGAAAAAAACTAGTTATGGTGGACTACCGGAGCATCGCTTTTTGAAGTGTTCAGTCTTAAATTGAAATCTGTGCCGGATCGAGTTTTCACGTCCATTTTGCGTGGCAGGTGTGGGACGGTCAAGTTACTGTATCACCCCGTTTTAGATTTTAACAAACTAATAAGATATTCTTGGGGGTAAACCTGACCAGAATCATGTTTGCAATAGGATTGTGGGGGGAAAGGGTTTGCAATATGAAGACTCAAAAAGAACAACTTTTGTCTGGCCAGTGCGCTGGATTTTGAGCCCATCAGGAGAAGCTGCCGGGGAAGTATGACAGCTGCAGTGAGTTCGCCATGGCACAAGGCTTCTTCACCACTTGTTCCAAATCGTTACGCTTGTCACAATCTATTTCACCGCTTCACATGCTTGGAAGAGACTGACTGGCTGAGCAAGTCTTAGAATCGTGTTGTGGAGAGATGGCCGCCGCCACCCTTGAGTCCTACGAGGCAGCATCTCCAAATTGCATGTGCCAATGCTGTCTTACAATGTGTCGTTGACTATGCCCGTTTCTGGTGGCAAAAAAGAACAAGCTGATAGGTGGTTTGGGGAAGAGGGCTACAGGTGACAGTGTTCGCGTGGAGGTAAAGATGTGTCGATTCTAAAGGGAAAGCGAAGGCAAGGGTCAAAGATATTAACAGGATCACTGATGTTTTGGACTTGCGGCTGCTGGTGCTGGAGTGTTTTGGCAAGTTGGGTGCGCGACGTCTTAGGTTCAGGTCGCCGTGGCCGGTGCTGGCCACCGTTATGGTGTGCTTTGGGTTCCCCCTACATGTCGTGCACATTGAAAGCATTGCCCCAGATATGCTCCCCTATCATCCTCTATCAAGAAAACAGGTTCAGTTTGATTCGCTGTGTCATGTGGTGCCCAAGTCGCACCCCAATGCGTTTCATGTGGCGTTCTGTGGCATGGTTGTCATTGAGAAAGTGCACCTACGTGGCTTAAGTTTCTTGAGCCAGAGGAAAGTCGTGATCTTACCGGATGTCCAAAGTTTGTCCTTCAGCCACGTGGTCCACAAAGTGGAAATTGTGCCATGGAAGCACCCATATCCACGGACATAGTGCAAGTGCTACCCTTTTTTCTGGAACTGCAGGTCGTGGCAAGCTGGGTACGAGAAATGCGGCTGCAGCGCCTGGAAGTTGACACCGCCAGTCCTGAATCTTACAAACTCCACTGAAGAGATGTCGGTGCGAAGGTGTCTGCACCTGTGTCTCCTTGCGCAGGCTGCTTAAGGAGGCTTTTGGCAGATTCAGTGTTTCCACAAAATGTCAGTAGCGGAGCATGTAGCAAAAATGACAATGCCAGCAGAGGCATTGCCCGGGATCCGGTTCACCACATACCCAGACACCGAGGGTTGTAACTCATGCTGGCATGTACATAGATCCCGGCCGTACAGGGCACATTGTCGTCATCAAGCAGTTCTGGCCGACAAAGGATTTGCTGGACTTGTCTTGGGCTTTCCGAAACTGAAGCATAAAGTCTGTGGAGATGATGAGGATATCCTGTTAGTATCCCCAGATGGAACACTTTTAACTTTTTCAGAGTCGCATTAGAAAGACACGAAGGATGACACTGAGCCAGGTCCTTGAAAGATTGAATTAAAGCTGTGGTGCAGGCACTATGAGCGCCTTCGCCTGCAAGTCGGCCACCGCCACTTGTTGGGCCGACAAAGCTGGCGGAAGTTGTAGATAAGTTTTGGAGTTATAGCTATACGGCAATGCAGCGAAAGTACCAAAGTGACACATCACAAGCAAGAAGTTTGCGCTGTTGGAGGTGTTGAGTCTACATCTGTGCCGGATCGAGTTTTCATGCCCATTTTGCGTCACAGGTGAGGAACGGTCAGGCTATCACCAGGCTTGAAATTTAATAATAAAGGTATCGTTGGGGCAACCGTGACCAGAATCATGTTGACAAAAGGATTCTAGAGGACGGGGGATTTTTAACAGGAAGACTCAACAAGAACGACTTTTGCCGAGCGATTTCTTTGATGGAGAGGGGAGGAAAACCGGGTAAATTGAGGCAAAGTAGAAATTTGATCCTGTCGGCAGTTTGATTGCAAAACTTTAAATGTTTTTTACTTGGGAAGAGGGGCCAGGGGGGCCCCTAAGTGTTTGATGTTGTTCATGTGGGATAAGTGCCGTGAACCTCATTGACACCCGAGGTGTTGATTGGTCAGCTGCTGGGTGGGGCGGTGGCTGTGCCCAGCAGTCGCCTTTCAGATATTGTGGGGTGCAAGCCGATGGTCTACATTTCTTGTGTTTTGCAATGTGTGTCTCGAGTTGGAAACTTTAAAGGGGAAATGGGAGTGGTTCCCGAATGCATATGTTTGTCGATCTGTTTTTTGATGTCTCAACTGCCACAAGATTTGATTGTCAAAATTGAAAAGTGGCGGAGCCACTTTTGTCCTGGTCCCGGGAGAAGTCCTCATGCCCTCGAATCTAGCATAGTTGAAATTATTTGTTTTCCAATATCCCAAATACAAACCAGTCAGTATGAACTATATAAATACATCCAAATCTTAGACGTGTTACATGGCAGTGGATTTTCCTTTTTTTACGTGACACGAGAGGAATATGATTGAACTTTCCCCATTTGCTGCGATTGTTTTTTCAAAAAAAATTGCCATAGTTTCTCTTCAAAGGTAGTGTTGTGAGGGAAACCTGCTACAGAAAACTCTTCGCATCCTCCAAAATTCTAATTTCCATACGCTCCCGAATATTGAAAATATTCATGATGAGATCAGTTTGAACTTATTTATAAACACAATTTTCACACATGGTTCCTTTTGGGTGAATATTTGGGATGTGTATGGATTTATAATGTTTGTTTTCATTACCCTGCTTAGTAAGGACTATGTATTATCCATTACGAGACTCCCTAGCAACGAATTTTTTTATGAGATGGTACAATTTTTTCCTCATTGCTCAAGAAATCCTAGTGAAACATCAAATTTGAATGTTCTCAAGAAACGAACACGCCCGACGGACTATTGATCCATTATTGGCGGCATTTCAGTTTTTTTCTTGGCACAATTTGACAAATCATAGTTCATGGATATAGAAAATGATGATAATGTGATGGAACACGCCAATCAGAAAATCCAGAAAAAAAACATCACACCAACTATCTACCTTGCTTATCAAACAGTTCCCCATCCCACTTATTTGATTGTGTTTTTCAGATCACCTTCTTGATCTTCTGTGTGGCACCACTATTTGGTTGGTTGGTGATGCTCATTGGTGCATGTTTTTATGGTTTTGGTGCTGGATCCTATATGAGTTACTTGGTGTCCACTGTGTTTCAACTTTGGTGTCACAAAAAATGAATCTCTCAACAATGGAGCTGTTGCATATAAATATACGTACATACAGATTTCCAATTTCTGATGATTACAGGATTCTTGTATATTTTTTGTATGTCATTTTTATTTTGGAATCAATGAATCATCAATGACTTCAGTTTTTAGGTTCCTGCTTGCTTGGGACTCTGTTTTCTGTTCACAAGAAGTCTAGGCCAATAAATGCCATCCTGAGGGTACTGATATGTTAGATTCTCAGCACCATGGTGGTTCTCTTGAGTGAGATCAGTGCACAATGTGGTTCCCAATCATTAGAGTCCCTTCCAACAGAGATCCATGTGAGATTCAGGATTTAGGGGGGATGTGGCGTCCCGATGTGCACCTTGGGCACCTTGGGCACCGTAGCAAGGTGTGGACTATGCCTTGGCTTTGAAATGTTTGCCCTCCAACAAGGACCCACTGAAGTGGAAGGTGTTGGGACCTATCATCCATAAATCTGGGGTCGATCTCACCAGACCTCACCAGACCTATCATCCATAGATCAAGGAATCCTACCAAAGGGATCGGACGATTCAGGTTGGAGAATGATAATACCTAGATGTAGATCTGAAACGGGGGGATATGGGTATATTTTACTTCCCCCGGATCTTCCCAGATTGCTTGGTTTTTTTTTCTCTATTCTTTTTTGGGACCCGCCCCATGAGGGCTTGCACCAGGTGAAACAAAGCCCCTGTATTGAAAAATCCACCGATCTATCACCTTGGGTGGAAGAACTTGGGGCTTCTTGGAGAAATTCGGTAAGGTAAACACCATTTTGATGGTATTTCCCTTGGAAACGTGGGGATTGTCCATGGCTGTGTTAGGAAAAACAGCAGGATTAAGGGATCATCATCTACAATGGATTGATACTCTTAAATCTCATTTTTGGAGTTTTTTTTGGGTATGCCTGAACCCACGATTGTGGTCAAATGATACACATTTACAATCTCTTCAATCTCTTCTAATCGTCAATGCTTGTGTCCCTTTTGAGTCTTCAATAAACCGTTGGCTTCGTGGCTTTTTTGAAGCAAAGATCAAGCTAGTAAATATTTGTTCATAAGAATCAGAAATCGTTTCATCATTTAGGGCTTGGGCTCAAGCAACTGATGCCATCAACTGAGCCAACTCTGTCGTTGTTTCAGCAGTTGCCACCTTGGTTTTTCCCAAGCTAAACATCTCAGATGATGATTTAAAAACCTCAGGTTTTTTCGATGCCAAGAATTGAGTCCCAGTCGATCCTGACAAAACCTTTGAAGAAGCCGACTTCTTCCAAGGTTTTGTCAGGTTGCCGCCCTGGTGCTTCAACCACATTTGGCAGCAACAGAGCCCGTTCTGAGTGCAGAGGCTGATAAAAAGATATAGAATACATCTCAAACAAGAGAGATTGAGGAGGAAGTGTTGTTGCCTCTGCACAGCTTCACAGCCTTAGCAGCTACAGGTGAAGTGGAGATGCTCGCCGCGATAAGTATTTTGCAGTGGCCGCAGGAAGGCTTGACCCTGCTGCGGGTGCGTAGCTACGTTCTGAGCTTTCTGGATTGGAAGCTGCTGATGCTGCCTTCAAGACTTTGTCGCACGGAAAGCGGACAGAATTTTCTGTCCGCTTTCCGTGCCACAAAGTCTTGAAGCTTGATGTCCAGGTGCCAGAAGAGCACTTCAAGGCGAGTGGAGGAAATCAGAAAAACGTTCAATCAGGAGAGGCACCTGGAACATGGAAAGGCTGCTTCTCCTGATTATAAGGTGGAATTAGGACTTTTGTAGCTGCTGTTGCTTGCAGGGCCGTCGTTCATCTTTGAGTCTAAAGCGGGCAAGCAAAAGGCCGAGGAAACATGCGGTGCCCTGTGCTCAAACCTCAAGCGGAGCTGGCAAGTAGAGACGTGAGAGCCACAGAAGGTCTATGAGCAGAACTTGTCCCAATGCTTTGGGCCATTGGGCAGGTGATCAAATCGGCCGAGTCGCTGGCAAGCACTTTGTTGCCATCATAGCCATGAGGAGGAGCAAACAGAGACTCGCTGCCTCGAGGAACGAACTTCAAGTTCTGCAAATTTGGCAGATGGATCCGTCGCGACTTGGGGTTCTGCGTACTATGGCAGTGACAGTTCGGCAGGTCGAGATCAGGGGTGCGCAGCAGATTCAGGCCGACAACTCATGATAGTTCGGGAGTTCATCATGAACCCATGTTGGAGAAAGGAGATGGCCGAAATCAGTACTCTCGGCCATCTCCTTTCTCAAACCTGTTTCTGCAAATTGGACCATTCCACCTGAAATATCCCTCCCGGTAATGTTGTTTAGTCTATAGTTGTGCATGCCGGATGGCTCTTACATCCCCCTCACGGTTAGTGAAGAAAAAGGATCGCTACAGAGCGCAGCTCGGAACCTTTCACAAGACAAGTTGATCATGGCACACATGGAACTTACACCAACTCACAGTTATTTTCTGTGTTTTATTTGATCCTCCGGGGGTTTGTCCATGACCACCTAGGATGGGCCATCGCTTACCTCACCCCCAAAAGGTGATTGATTGCATAGGGGGTGCCGAGTCTTCTCAAAGTGACCCTGTGACATTTTCCACATTTCAGAGTTGTTGAACCCCGACAGTACCGGGAAACCCTTCATCATTGTATTGTATGCTGCTCAGTAGTTAAATTGTTTAATTCACATGAGTTTTAAGTGAATATAATTATGATAACAGTTTTAATGGGTAGCCTCCATTATCTTTTTTGACTTCCCATAATACCCAGGTGGCATTGGCGAGTACTCGTAAATTCCCATGATACTTTTTGTCATCTCTTGATATTCAACTCCGGATGTTGATTCGTTTTCTCACAGAATACATAATATCCAAAGGCCAATTTAGAAAGGGATGAAACATGAACCAAAATATTTCTGACTGTTAAAGTTAAAGGTACGTTGATAAACATATTGTGAACATGAATCATTTTACATCATTTTACTACGTTTTGTTTTTCTGGGGCCTTTTTGACCTGACAACGATGTATTTCCAACTACCGAAACTCGACTCGACTCACCCATGGGAGGATCGCGCTCAATCCTTTGGCTTGTGGGGCATCGCTGGTTTCATCGGAAGTTGCTTAGGGCCTTTGGTTACTGGAGGTGTTCTTTGGATTTTTCCAGGTGCATCATGGGCCGTGGTGTGAGTTTCACCCAAAAAAAACACCCCGCTTGGCTATTTAGGTCATTTTTTCGGAGGGGGGATGCTATAGAAGAATTAAACAAAGGCTGTCATGGGAATCACTGTTTTGACCAAGACGTGTACTGGAATGGGGATTTCTTGTTTTTTTTTCTCGTGGCTCAGGGTGGATTGTGTTGTTTGTTTTTCAGGAACCTGCATTTGTGGGTGGGAAGCAGTAGCAGACCGAGCTTGAAAAGTGTGGAAAGTGTATTGTACCCAGGCCATACCGCCATCAACCCCCCGAAAGACGTTGAGATGCACAATCCCCCAACAGGTTTCTGGACCCGGGACCCTTACATCTCCTGAAACCGGAATACCAGCAACAAAAAATCAACCAAAATATACAACACCACCATTTTCATATTACGGATCCGTATAAGTAGCATCAAAAAAGATACACCTTTTTTCATGTGGGACATGGGGAAGAAAATTAACGACAGATTACCTGATATGCGCAGACACTCAGCTAGGGAGTTTCCCTAACCTCCAGCCGGCTACCCGCCCTAAGCCCATGTTGAGATGCAGGTGACGATGTGGCATCTCTACATGCGCCTGAATATCAATATAAGGTCTGCAGTGTGTTTTCAGCTGAAAATTTCAAGTCGGATCTACGATGATCTACCATCAAATGGGGGAACTTTTTTCAGATTCAAGAGTTGGATACAAGAAACAAAGAAGGCCGGTATTGTTCTATGTGTCGCATTGCAAGCTGTAGGAAACAATGTGCCAATTATGGACAATTTTTGTTGAAGGGCTTTTCAAACTTAAAAACAAGAATCATCATAGACCCATGGCTAAGCAAATCATATGATTCATTAAAAGATCACTTTCCAATAGTCACTGATTACCTGTCACAAAGATTATTCACAATTCTAACCCTAAACCCTAAAACCCTAAACTGTGTTTTTTTAATTTCATCCCTTTTTTCTCAAAGATTTTTTCGCCCGCTGGAAGGGCTATGTCTTTGGAATGCTGCTGGCTGGATCGATCCCAGCATTGGGGGTGATTCCAGCCACCAAGCAGATCATACGAAGAGTCTGACGGCCGGACGAGGCCGGTGGGAGCCGGTGGGATGAATTCCTGGAGAGGTGTGGGGCCAGCAGCACAAGTTGGGAGTTTCACCATGGTTTTTGTTGTGTTGTGAAAGGTGTTTGGAATGATGAGTTTGTTGTTTTCATTGGAGCTTTGAAAAACAAATTGATACTTTGTTTTCACAGGCAATATCAATAGTGCAGGGGTTTTGTCCAAGAGAGGCTTTGACAAAGATCAGCATTAAAAAAGCAATAGTGAACCTTGAAACCTCCAAGACAGACGTTTTTGTTTCTTTTACAAGGCTACAACCTCTGCATCGACAAACAATAACTTTTAGCTTCCAAAGGTTGCTATCTTTACTGATCTTGCCCGCTGCAATGTAGAGGCATTTAAATTGCTGCATTATGCTTGCGTTTAATGGCGTTGAACGTTTCACAAAATTCAAGTTCTTGTCTATGACTTCGGTATCTGAATGATTCCATCTATTTGTTGTTTCTTTTGTGTTTTGTTTTCGGAAGTTTTTTTTGGGCCAATCCAAACATGAAAAGCACAACGGCAATTCCAGGTCTGCCGTCCATTGAGCATCGTGAAAGCACCGTTTCGAACAACGTCTCTTGCGCAGTGAACATCGCTCATTCAGGACCACGAGGTCGTTGCCGATGCTTCATTGGAAAAAAAGGGTCCGATCAGAAATTCTGTTGAACAGTTGGGATAGTCAACCAAAATCACACTGGAAAAGTTCACGATGCACATGCATATCAGATATATGATTGATATGATATCATATATTCCAGTAAGTGTTCACGAACAAAAATCAGAGTTTTTTTTTCACCAAACGGACTTGACATCTTCACTTATTTGGACCTTCCCATTTTTCAGCCCGCAGCTGATCGGAATGTTAAGGTGCTTTGGATCGTGGTGGTCGGCGATGGAAAGAAGTGCTGCAATTGTTTCAGTTGCAATTGCAGCTTCATGTGGAACCCAATGGCATTTTCTATGGTGTCACGGCAGATGGGATGATATATAGGTTGACATGGTTGACATGTTGAATTACAGATGGTTTTTTAGAATACCGGCAATTAAATGGATACTAGCAGATCTAAAGTCATTGGTTAAAACCATGATTCCTATTCCAGGGCCAAGCCTATAGTTCTGGGTGGACTATTGTAGTTACCATCCACTTGAGCAACATCTCGCAAGTTGTCACAGTCTTGTTCAATTACTGTCGATACCTGTCACCAACAAAAAATGGCAACCTTGAGTTTGGCGATTTTGCGTCTTGAATCTTCACTCTCTTCACCAGGAAACCCACCAACAGAGTGTTGCAGTAAAGATGCAAACTTTGTCCCTCTTCATTGGGTAGCAAAGGAGATTTTAAACATCAGGTGCTTGTTATGTGTTAGTAAACCAACATTTTTTGAAGGCGATGTTTGAAGGGTGGGTGACAATTTAGAATGGGAAACGATCTGTTTATTTGGTGGCTCAGGTCATGTCTTAAGTGCCATGGCCAGTAGCATCCAATGGCGTCCAGCTTTAACGCTTCTTTCATCTTCCAGTCTGGATACTCAGATGTGAAGAAGCACATTGATGAAGTGGCAACCATGTCAATTGGCAGATGGTACCCTCCCTGAAACTAACATAGCCGCTGAAAATAGGGTTTCCCAAAAGGAAACTAGTATTCCAACCATCCATTTCAGGGGCTATGTTAGTTTAAGGGAGGGTGGGAGTTTGACTTGGAAGGTGTTGTTTTTTTCTTCTTTTGCATCACTTTTGGTAGGCAAACCGACCAAAGAGTCCAGGTGAACTTGGTTCTGAGGTTCTAATCTTTCAATCTCTTTACGCCTCTTTGCAAAGTTATGGGTGATTGCATGCCATTGCCTGTTGCTCCAGGATTTCTTTGGTTTCCATACCTGACTGGGTGGTGGTAACCCCGATCCCTGGGGAAAGGATCCAATTTGAGTGATATTTTTTAAATGGGTTGAAACCACCAACTAGATACTAGTTGAAACATCTTGAAGTGTTTCGGCTCTTGAGCTCAGAAAACTGTACTTTTGCCGGGGGTTTTGGACCTCTCTTCCTCCTAGCTCCGTTTGGGCACGGAACCAACAAACACGCCAGACGCCAGGATACAGGGCATTGCATGGCGGTGTCCTAACACTTCAGGCCTCTCAAGGGTGATGTCAAATGATGTCATACCAAATTACTTACTTGTATCTAACACATTAATTCATGGAGGTGGCATTTTCCCTTAACGAAATTAAGTAGGCAACCACACCGTGAATGGTTTCTCTTGTCATTCAGGTGGCAAGATAGATGAGCAGTATCCGAAACCATTGTTATTTGGTCCTTGGTATAGGGGATTGTACTACCCATTTATATTGGGATTATCAGTCATTGTAACGTGTTAAAAGCAACAGGATAATAATGGAATGTAACAATAATGTAACAAGGGTATTGAACACTGCTCAGAAGACTATAGGTGATTTTCCATTATTAGCAGAAATTCTCAAGAAAACATATGTTTAGGATCTGTTTAAGTTTTTTTCATCCCCCCAAGCATCATCCAATTTTTTTTCGGTATGGCCGCCATGCGGGCCATCGTCGCATGGCTAACAGCTGCCACAGCGGCCACAGCCGCCAACTTGGATGTAGAGCTGGCTGAAGTGGAACTTAGCTCCTTGACGAGTGAGGGTCACCTAAAATCTGCTGAACGGGTTCGTGAAGTAAATAACTCTATATATTTGATGATAACTGGTGTAGTCCAATTTGACAGCACAGATCCTGACCAAAAGCCCAGCAAGGGCCATCCTGTTTTTTTCAGGTGGGGTCCCAAAATTTGTGAGGCAATTCCCCTGTGTATATTTGATATATTTGATATTTGTTGCAATCATCTATACATTCATATCTATACCTAGTAAGGTGAGTTGCCATTACCAACCTCACTGCACCAGCTAGATCACCTCTTCTATTTCAACCACCCAAGCTGCCCCAGGAGCTTCTATCCCTCTGTTTGTTTTCAATGCCTTCAGGCTACTACAACAAGCAGAAGCAGAACAGGAGCTATTTGCCATGTCCTGACTGCTTGATCTTCAGCTCGGAGACCTGGAAAGATGCCTTGCTGGATAGCTGTAGTGACAGAGTCATCCACTCCAAATCGGGAAGAGAAGCCATGCTGGGATGCACACGAAGAGCTGAAAGAAAGGCAAGCCAAGTTGGGAAAAACAGATGGGAAACCATTGGAGGTTGGATGGAGTGGTTGGGTGGGTTAGGTGTGAACCAAAAAAGTCGGATATGTCACATTGTTTGGTTGTTTTCTTTGGGGTTTGAAAGCTCCCTAATTACAAACAAAGATTAAAAAACTGTCAAACAAAAAGTCACTCCCGTCCTAAGGCTTTCAATTTTCAACAGAGTTTCCCCACGTGTCGTCCCCCCAAATGGTTTTCAAGGGTAGGTGAGGGGGCAAGGTATCAATCAAAAGGGGAGGCCCAACCCGTCAAGATTTCAGGTCTTCCAGTTTCCTGCGGGCATTTTCGAGATTGACGAGCAGGTCTTGGTGCCTGCAGGTGTCTCCATTCTGGGAGCAGACAAGCCAAATGACATGGCAGAGCCTACCAAGACACCAGATTGGAAAACACAGACATTGTTTTTGGCCACCAAGGGAGATACTTTGCCAGGATTCGGTTGAAAGGCTTTTGGGTTCCAAACATCCCATTTTGTTGATGTTTTGGAGCTTTTGATTTCGGAAAACTCTAACAGTTTGAGAATTGATAATATTGATAGCCATCAAGGATCACCAAGAAGCTATGAAAAAAAACTAGACCAACATGGGAGAACAGGGTCATATTGTGACCCCAGAAGTCTCCCATTGCCCAAGGTGACGGATTACAAGATGAACTACTGCCATGCGAAGGACTTGGTAGAAGTCTTTGGAAGATTTGTTTAATTTAATGAGAACGGGATGATGAAACTGACTGGTGGTTTCTGATGTATTGAGTGATTTTCATGATTTCGGTCGAATGGTCGTCTTTTGGGTCTTGTGTGTTTTTGAATGAAATCTACAGTGTACAGTAGTGGCCAATATGCTGACACGGAACTGGAACTGCTCACAAATCTGTAGTGCTCTCTTTGCCAACTGATTTAATCGGAGGATTTACAGTGCAGGAATTTTGTGCAGGAGAGCTGATTTCCAACTCCAGATGCTTCATTTCATGCATAAATCTATCTGTCATGTCCAGAACCCTTGAACTTTCGACCTGTGCTTGATCACGGCATCCAGGACATGGTCACGACCCGCGTAGGCTTTGTGTTGAGCGACAACGTGACGATGCAGAATATCAACTATCAAGGTATTGATACCATTCGTCCCTCGGACAACGGAGCTTTATGTGGTGGTGGTGCCTTTGAAACCAAAGGCTGTGCCGAAAATGATTGCAAGAAATCATCAGTGAACAATGGAGGATCTGAGACTCGGCTGATACTGTAGGATGCTGGGTGGTGATTTGATGGGTTCTTGGTTTGATAATATCAAGCTTTTGAATCAGGTGCTTTTTTTAGCAAGAACACACCTAAGCTTTTGAATCAGGTGCTTTCTTTAGCAAGAACACACCTTAAGAGCCTGCACTAGACAAAAACACTCAAACACCGAGATAAATAATTATATGTCATGATGACATGTATCATAGATTATTATTGTGTATAGTACTCCAATACACTAAAGGGGTGGGTTGATTATTGGCAAAGGTGCCATGTGGATCTAAATGATTCTTATTAGGATATCCAAAATACATTCAGTACAATATCACAGGAATGTGAACGAGTTTTAGATTCCACTATTTTCACGGGATTCTTGTGTCCATTTAAGATCATGGACATCTAAAGTAATCCAAACTGAGATTGGACATGATTCTTGCTGGAACAAGTGGTAGAAAACAACAGGGGTATTTCATCAAATGCAAAGGTCTGAAGTGATGACACTTTTTTGACCGGAACCGAGGATGGACAAGGCGTACGGAACGTGATCCTGGATAACATTCGTATCAACGACTTCTTCTTTGCAGAGGATTCCATCAAGGCAACTAAAATGTGTAATTTTTGCCATTGGTTTTAATTAGTTTGATCTAACTCCCAAATGATTGACCATCTTATCCAGGTGGTGGTTTCATTTTTTTGGGTCATGATTTTGTATTTTCACCTGGCCTCTACCGGACTTGGAATCTTTGGAAGATGTTCCGATTTGACTCTCGGAATGATTTTCAAACAAGGTTTCAACCACCAATCAGTTGTAATGATTCTCAAATATATCCTATGTCTGGGGTCTGAAGTCCCTGGCCTAAGGGGAATTTACAGTGAACATCCTTCGTGCAAAGGTTGTTTTTGTTACCAAAAAACCACTGGTACCCATTTTCAAAAATGGCAGGTGGGACGTTCGATTGCAGGGAATTACCAATGCAAAACGGATCACTGGATGGAACAATGCTGCTTTTGCCAACCTAACGGGGTTCGTTCCACCCAGTTAGCGGTGTGGGTGCCCGATACGCGAGGACAACAAGGAGCGTAGGGATGGAGATGCCAACCTCTCTCACATGTCAAAGTTGTGTCAAATCTTTGTGGACAGGAAAAATAGACCTCACCCCCTGGGAAAAATTGAATTCCCATTTTTTGGACAGAAAAAAAGAGCTTTGAGCAAATGCGAAGTGCTGAATTTTTGCTCAAAGTGTTTTATTTTGAAAACACCACTGACCACGGGAACGGGGACTTTGATGGCTCTTCGGACATGCCTTTAATGGCTCTCCGAAAAGGGCCGTGAAGCAACATCAGTGGACCTGAAATTCAATGATTTGTTATCCCTGACAAATATATGTTATATTACTTTACAGTAATTTACATAGCGTTTTCTAGACCTGTTTTGGGAAGACTGACATTTTGAAGGACATTTCCTCCTGAAAGTTTGCAGTTTTTTTCAAATCTCCTGGGGATAGGGTTGAGCCTTTGATTTCCCATCATTGGTACTTTGAACTTCCCAATAGAAAAAGATGCCAAATAGATTTATTCCAAACTACTGGGCTCCAAACTCCAAAAGTTGGTCACCAATAGGGGAGTCGAAAATTTGGTCACCATGATGAATCGGAGCGATTGTTTCAGGATCTTCAGAAATTCGAGTCTCGAATCTGGTGATGCGCAGTGCACAAGCTGATGGCATTAACCTTCATGGAAAGGTATCAAATGCTACTGTGGTAAATGTGACGAGTCGCAGCACACAACTGGGGGACATGTCTGTGCAACATCACTATAATCCCCATAGGATACATCAACCAAATGTAAGCAAATATACCATACATGGATCCCATGGCTACAGATTGTGTGAAATCTATTTATTTTTTCACCATATATTTTGACAATAAGATTCTTGGTACCGTAATTACACTTGATGGTTTGAAGCCGAAGAAAGAAACCGGAGCCTTTTATCTAACGCGAACGTCAGCACGTTTGATGGTAAATATACTACCATTCACTACCATTTGAAAGATGGATAGATTGAGCATTGCTATGTGGGAGTACTGGAGAACATAGAATTGTACCATCCCCAACAGGAAAATGATCTCGAATTTATGAAATTGAAATTCCAGGATGATAAAGATAATGATTCGCCAACCTGATTTGTTGTGGTTCCCGTCTAAAATACCTACAACAATGAATTCATTCGTTTGGATTGGATTCCTGGATCATGGTGATCATAAACCTTAGATGTGGATGGTAAATGATGGGTCCACCATGTCGAGTCTTACCAAAGTACCACCAGCAAGTTTTACTGATGTGGCTGTTGTCGAGAGTATTCAATGAATGTCTTTTGTCATGCGTTGGCTTTTAATATGGCCTTGAAAAAAAAATAGAAACTTAGAGATTGAAGAGTGAATGCCTTGAAAAAAAGAATAGAAACTTAGAGATTGAAGAGTGAAGATATTGATGCATGTGGTAAATCCATCTATATAAATCCAATTTCTGCCCAACAGATTTTTTTGAATTCTGGACTTGCTAATCTTGACATCCTGTAAGATATGTAAGGGTATAGACCGCACAAACACCACTTTGGTGGTTGATGTGTGCTGTTTTCCCAGGTGTTTATTGAAAACACGGGTGACGACACCTACGCCTTGTGGGGTGCAAATGCCAATCCACAGGTGGGTAGACAAGGGCAGTTTACACTCAAGGAATCCATGAGAGATTTGGGAGTCTTTGCCCTGCAAGTCTTGGAGTAATATATACATTATCAGCATATAACAGTTCCATTCATTCTAAAAGTGACAAGAGGAGGTACTATACATCTTAGAGGAGTCAAGAGGAGTACTCTACATCATATGCCATGTCCTTTGGAGGACATTCTCTTCAAAGACTGCGTGGCGATAAATCCAGGGATCATGAGACCAAAGTGGTATGGCAACTGCGTTGCAACCTATGGCCACTTGACATTTTTTCGGTCCGAAGTTTCAATGAAGGTCCAGCAACAGTACTTCCATTTGAACAGGTGGAACCACCATGAACTGCCTAATGGTCATAGTCATAACCTAGGCTTTGGAAAGGTGATGATATGCAAGCATTTGATCGTATTAAAGCATGACTACAGCATGACTACAACATACGCAATTTGCATCGAACGATTATTGAATCATGTTCGATCTATGGTTTACTGTATACAGAAAGCCTGCAAGTGCCAACATTCTCTTACACATTCATATCCGTCAAATCCATACAGAAATGTTTCAACATGGTGACCCAAAAATTTATCTTACTAGACAAAATCGTAAATTTTGGCATGCCATCCATCAAACTGCTGGGATAAAAACACCATCAAAGTTTAGGAGTTTTTGTATCTGCCAGGTACCAAATTCTGCCAGGTTAACCTCCAGCCCCATTGAACCGACCCGGCAAGGTTTAAAGAGTGTGGTCTTTGAGAATATCACCTGTAAAGCTTCAAGTCCGGAGGAGTCCAGTGGCAGGTTTTGGTTGGGGGAACAGGTCAAAGAATGATGGACACATGACGATTTGTTGAACATAGATATTATTGAAGAATATGTTTTGTTTAAACTGTTGTTTTTGTTAGTGGTGGTTTTGTTTCATCACCGCTCTTTCAACATGTTTGGTAATCTGATAATGGTTGCAGAAAAAACCATCAGCTCCGAATTCGCTCCAGGATCCAATTCCCCAACCAGGGAGTGGAGAAATCATGATTGACACCTCAATGTTTGTTTTTTACACCAGTCTCTTGGCGAAAAAAAAATGTCAAGGTTGTAATATTTGTGGACTTAGAGTTTTTGGTGATAGATTTGATATTTTTTTGTGGAATTTTGAAGATTGTGGTCATGGTGGACCCATGTGAATTTGAAAAGGCACTTCACGTGTTGTCAAAGCTTCGGTCCATGTGTTGCTGTTCGGCCGTTCGTGAAACCTTGAAAAAGGGTAGTGAACAGTAGGAATTTACTCGCCAGAAAGAGAAACAAAAGATGCATCATGGTACCCTAACCTCAGGTCGTTGAATTTTTTTGAAGTGCATACAACATGATATATTTTTGTGACTGAACGGACAAACCCTTCACAAGGTGCCAAGGGGGTTCCTTTGGGATTTGCAGGTTTTGGTGGCAGCTATCCAAGCGACAATGCCGTGTGCATCCGCGGTGCTTCATTTATGAATTTGAGTGGGCAAAAGTACACACCACTCGAAGGATCCTTGAAGGTTTATGAACCTCATAAGATGGTGTGGACACCAACTGAAGATGGAGTTTTAGCTCCATTTTACTTGCCCAGCAAAACGCAGCAAGTAAATGTGAAAGCATGTTTAAGTGGAAGTACTGACTGTTGCTGAAAGGCTTGTGGAACGTGGCAAGAAAGAAAAGGGTGGGCAGAGTGGCACAGGGATGTGGGGATTTGTCCTGTTCCAGCAGTGCTCCAGACTCTTTGCTTGGGAACCTTTAAGGTTTACAGATGGATGTGGTCTCCTACACGGATCCTTGGCAGGGGATGGATTTTTCCAGAATCCAGAAAAATGATGGGAGATGAGATGGAAAAAAAAACAAGATGGAGAAAAAACAAGGGAAGAACACCGAAAATTAAACCCATGAAAGTTGGGTGTGTTTTTGTTCGAAGTCATATTTTTTTCTTTTTCGTACCCTTTTGGAAGCTTGAACATGTTCAGAAAGGCTGGTATACCTGCAATGTTAAACTTCCAGAGCTTGAGCTTGCTGCAACTCAGGCTGTGTTGGAAGCTTGTAGTAGCAGTTTCCAACTGCCAATGGCTCTAAGAATCTTGAAGGATATGTTAAGGCTCAAGTTGAACGGGGGATCATGGAGAGCATATTAAGATGCAATGGATGCTGAGATTTCAGCAGTTGGTTTGGTAAACACATTGATGCAGAAATCTATGGTCATCCACATGTTTTGTAAGGGAAATCCAAGGGGGGTTTGCTTTCGAAACCATTTCTCAGCAAGCAAGGCAAAGGGGCAAAAGGTCAAAGATATTCCGAAAGGAGGTTTGAAGTATGAAACCTTTTGAACAACTACTCAGATTCCTGATTCTGAGGGCTTGCAATTGATCACCCTTGAAAGGATGATGCAACTATGCGATTGTTTCACTCGCAAAGAAATGCAATTGTTGATGGCAGAAATTGGACAGTTGAGGGTAGTTCATCCCATTCCTAGTGTCTCAAACATGTTTTCTGTGGTTGGTCAGAAGATGATCGATGATGATCGATGATGATCGATGATGACCGATGATGATGATGATGATGATGATGATGATGATGATGATGATGATGATGATGATGATGCCACCAACATCCACCAACAACATGTCCATTCTCGACTCCAGGGTGAAGTTACAACCTAACATCATTTCCTACGCTGCGGCTCGGCAAAAGAGAGGGGGCAGGTAGGGAAAAAATAACGGGTTCCCCCTCGGTGCTACCTCCCCAATTGTGTGATGCCAAGGCACTTCTGGATGCTTGCGAACGAGATCTAGAAGCTCTTCAGCTTTTAAACATGTTTCAACCTTAGAATCTTTCGTCAACCTTAAAAAGACTGGGTGGTGGTTTCAAACATTTTTTATTTTCACCCCTACCTGGGGAAGATTCCCATTTTGACTAATATTTTTCAAAGGGGTTGGTTCAACCACCAACTAGAAGATGATCCGATGAAACGTGTGTCTTGTCAAAGGATGGCCGTTGGCACCGCGGAAAAAATGGGCATCGCACAATGAGGTTGCCGTCCTGTTTGACAGCATCGATGGATTTGATGTTGGGATCGTCAGATTTGGCGGCTGTGTGGCGTGGGGGTGGATTTTTTCCCCAAAGGACTCATACGATGTCAAAAATGCATAGATCATATAAAAGTCACAACAGATAGAGATGGAGTACCCACTGAATTCTATGTTTTTTAAATGTATTTCTCTCTGGATCTTTTGCATTTCAGAACCTTGTCAGACATACTCGAGCTCCTCCACAGTTTCAATAGGCAACCGGACAGGTTGCAAGTAGCGCTGTGAATTCCAGTGAGCTACAGGCAGCAATTTTGACAATTGTAGGTGGGGAACATACCGGAAAATTATGGACCTATTAAGGGACAGTGATCCGAAGCAGTGGCGGATGTGATTTTTTCCCAACAGCAATAGCTTGGGGGTCTTCAGCCATAGTAAAGGTTTCGGGGCAGAATTGCTATAGAATTGCTTTCGGACTCTCTATGGTTCTGTGGGGCAGATCCGTCTTGAGCCTCCAAAAGGTTCCGCGGATGGTTCCATCAAGGTTTCACAAAGGTTGCGCAAGTTTCGTTTTTCCTCTGGTCTTCTGGGGCAGATTCGTTTTGGGGTGCGAAAAGGTTCTGTGGAAGGTGCCCCCATCCCTTCTTTAACCTTGTCTCCCAGTTCCTTCCTCACCTCCTTTTTGCATTTTTCCTCAACAGAGTTAGCCCTGGGGTCTTCAGCCATAGTAAAGGTCTTGGGGCAAAATGACATGTTTGTCTTCTTGGGGTCTTTGCAGCAAATGGTTTTCGCCTCCCAAAAGGTTCTTTGGAGTGTTCCCCACCCAGTTCTTTACATTGACCTCAGAAAAGGTTTTGTGGAGGGTTCCGCCAACTATTCTTTACGTTTCTAGTCTCCTCTTGGGGTCAACGTTGCGTGAACTGTTGACATGTCTCACCCATACAAATCCAGTCCGCAGAAAACGACCCATCATGTCGTTGCTGTTGGGGTGTTCTTTGGGTTTATTTTTTCCTGCCGCTTTGAAGAGATCAACGACGTCGCAAACTCCAAGATGACAACAAGAGCAAAACAGATATCAGAGATGAGAAACACTAAACTCGATGGAGAATCAAAAGATATTTTGAAGCAAGCACATGGTGAAAGGACAAGAGCTCAGTTCTTGTTTTTTGTATTCCACATTAATTATGTACCTATTCGTGGCAATGATATGATCATTGGCTTGATCTTCATCAATCCGGAAGTACTTCACGTCCTCATCGTTCTGTGCCTATGGAGCAAAACAAGCGCCGTCGCATCGATGGCAACGATAGTGCTAACAACACTGTGGGAGAAGGGCTGATAGAGCTCGAAGTGCTAAGCATCAGTGGCGAATGCCTGTTGACATTGAATGTAGAAGACTCCATGCTTGGACGCGAGTTGTGGAAGATGATTTTGGACAAAATTACATCCAAGCCGCGCCTTCAGTTAGTTGTGTCCCATACATCAAGGCTTGTGCTGCATGAAAGTTTGCAACAACAAGGACTAGGAGGTAAACGAGCGCAGGTGTCAGCTACCTACATGCCAGTCAATTTGCATGCTGCCTGGCGTTTTGCCCACGGAAATAGTAGTGAGGATGCTGAGTTCTCACTGACTGGGATTACAGAAGTGACAGGGGTGAGAAACGAAATGGCCGCCTTGCTGTACAATTTGCCCGAGAGCCTGCGCAAATTGACATTTGCACATGGCTTTAATCAGGGACTTCGTGATGTGAGATTACCACCAGGCCTTCAAAGTTTGACGTTTAGTCGGCACTTTAATCAAAACCTTGACAGTGTGACATGGCCCGCAAGCCTTCAACATTTGACTTTGGGAAGCGAGTTTAATCAGAGCCTGGACAATGTGACATGGCCAGCACAGCTTCAAAGTTTGACGTTTGGTCGGCACTTTAACCAAAACCTTGACAATGTTACATGGCCCGCAAGCCTTCAAAGTTTAACTTTTGGTCAGGATTTCAATCAGAGCCTTGACAACGTAACGTGGCCAGCAGGCCTTCAAAGTTTGACATTTGGTCATCATGCCAAACAGCGCCTGGACAATGTGNCAAAGCTTGACTTTTCAAGGGGACTTCAATCAGAAGCTGGACAACGTGACATGGCCAGTAGGACTTCAAAGTTTGACTTTTGGTCAGAGTTTCAATCGGAACCTGGACAATGTGACCTGGCCAGCAGGCCTTCAAAGTTTGGCTTTTGGAGAAAGTTTCAATCAGAGGCTGAACAATGTGACATGGCCAGCAGGCCTTCAAAGCTTGACTTTTAAAGGGGACTTCAATCTGAGCATGGACAACGTGACATGGCCAGCAGGTCTTCAAAGCTTGACTTTAGGAGGACTTTTCAATCACAGCCTGGACAAGGTGACATGGCCAGCGGGCCTTCAAAGTTTGACATTTGATCAGAATTCCCATTTCAATCAGAGCCTTGACAACGTGACATGGCCAGCAGGCCTTCAAAGCTTGACTTTTGGTTGGAATTTCAACCAGAGCCTTGACAACGTGACATGGCCAGCAGGCCTTCAAAGCTTGACTTTTGGTCGGAATTTCAACCAGAGCCTCGACAAATTGTCATGGCCAGCAGGCCTTTCAAGTTTGACTCTTGGAGCAAGTTTCGCTCAGGGGCTGGACAAATTGTCATGGCCAGAAGGCCTTCAAAGTTTGACTCTTGGAGCAAGTTTCGATCAGGGGCTGGACAATGTGATATGGCCAGAAGGCCTTCAAAGTTTGACTCTTGGAGCAAATTTCAATCAGGGGCTGGAGAATGTGACATGGCCAGAAGGCCTTCAAAGTTTGACATTCAGGAGTAGGAATGGTGCAAGATTGGCAGAGTCCGATGTGGTGTTGCCTAGGGCGCTTCGCGCTTTGGTGACAGGAGAGATGCGGCTGATTTGTTGAACAAAAGAACGACCAGGCAATATAGTGTGCAGCTGTTTTGGCACATGCGCAGATAGGAGAAGCCATCTCATGGATCCGATGACCAAATTGAGTACCTATGCCTATACTACCTTCCGTGGGACTGGTATATTTACCTACATTTACCATCAAAATCAACCATTCATGCAGGTAAATACACCATACTGTATATACATGGATCCTCTGGGGTAGTGAAAACCCTCATTGTTTTTGAGACAAAGGGATGGGATGAACGGCTTAGATGTAAGTAGGGGAATTTGTTCTCGGCCCGATTCTGTTCTTCACCGGAAATCTCATGGGGAGATTTTTTCGTGGCTTCACTTGTGACCTCAGGGGGATGAAATTCAGCCAACTAGCTACATTTGATTCCCAGGCAGAGTCATCTTCGACCTCAGCGTTGGGAAGCCTGAGTTTTTCATGACCTCCCAAACAGATGCTTTGAATATACATTGTTACATGATGCTTTAGAAGATGCAGTTTAAGTTTCAAGCAAAAATGACATGGTTTGATTACATTGTCTTTGTGGGGTAGAGTATACTCATAACACTACAAGATATTAGAAGATTGCTTCCATTCCATCACAGTTTGTCAGCATTCGTCTTCCAACAGGCCTGTTGGCATAGCCCAAGCCATTTGGCCCAAAGTTTCTGTAAGCAAGACCTCGCCGTCTCGAGGGTCACCGAAACCTCTTCGTTTCCTCCTCTTCGTGTTTTGTAGCGTAAGGAACTGAGATTCTGCTCATGCATGTATCGGATAGAAATGTTGATTTAAAAAAACATGGTCGATGGTCGATTTCACCAAAAAAAACATCCCAGGTCCCCCCAAAAAAAGTTGGCGAGTTTTTTTTGGTGCATTTGAACCACTGCAAAAAAAAACTGTGTTTCCGCAAAAAATGTGGGAAAAATCTCAACACCAAAATCGCGGGTTTTCACTGTCTTCAAAACGGTTGAAAGGTTATGGCTGAAGAAGCTCCAACAAAGCCATGAAGCTCAGTGGATTTTTGGAAAGGTGGATGTTTGGATGACATTGTTGAAGGGGCCCCCAAAACAAACCCATGGAAGCAGTGTCCTTGTGTGATAAGTTTCATCTTTAAAAAAGCTGGTAATATTAGTCAGAAAGATTTGAGAACATAAACAAGAGGAGTATGTTTTGTGGGTTTGGATGAAAAGATCTATATATAAAACCTTCAAACCTTTTGATTTGAGGTTTCTCATGGTTACAACAAAAACCCAACAATTTACAGTTCTTTTCAATTTTTCACCTTGGAAAAAAGTTGATGAACATGCCAACCTCCCATATGAATGCCCTGTGGGCGGACCCTGCTGGTGAGAATGGCTAGCTGAGTTTCTTAAGGTCCTTGGTGGAAGGTGAAGCCACTAGTTATGGTGCAGCTCCTGAGGCTGCTGGTAAGGCTGGACCTGAAAATGGCCGAAAGATTCAGCTTAAAAAACCAAGATTGACCATTGATTGAGGGATGCAGTTATGGGTGATGGATGATGATGATGATGATGATGATGATGATGATGATGATGATGATGATGATGATGATGATATTCTATGCTACAGTTTTTTTTGAAGTGGCACTCCCCACCGCTGACACGGGACACGAGATCATACATGATAATATACATAAGTATACACATATCTGTAATATACACATATCTGTAATATTCATGATAACATCTTGATCATATTTTGATATTATACTTGCACTGCAAGGGTGTTTTCTCGGCAAAACACATCCATCCTCATCCACCCAATCCAAATTGTCCCTTCTTTTTCCCTGAAGGCTGGCGGCAGCTGGTTCTCATGGTGCATGCCGTCGCGGATGAAGCTTCCCAAGATCCCGAAGATCCCCTTAAGTCCAGCATTGCTGGCCACTGGACTGTATAGCACGCTTCATTGAACATGCTGTAGTGATACTGGATGAGATATGGCAATATACTGCAATGATAGTGATACAATGTATGGCTACTTACTTTAGATGATTGGTGTATGATTGTACCGCATGTTTTATGTAGTTATACCCTGCAATCATATCATATTTAGTTTGTAGTGGTGCAAATCCACTGTAACTAAACTCTAAGTGACCAACAAACACATATTTCGAAGATTCACTTGAATTGGGACCTTCCCCCCCCAAAAAAAAACCTCATACAACCGGTGAACGTGGGTTTGGGGATTGGAAACATCTCCAAATTGAATGAAGAAGTTGAAAAAAGAATGCCAGAAGCGAAATGCAGCCTTTACAAGGTGATGCATCTTCATCTCAGCCATGTTTAGGCATGCTTGCATCATGAAAAGTTTTTGGCGGCGATCTTTTCAGAACTTGGAGGTTTCATAAGTTCAACATATCAAACGTTTTGGAATTGATTAAGTGATCCTTTGAAAGTTTGTTGATGACTTCCAACTAAGTGGAATGGTTGAAGATCACCTTGAATTTGCCTCGGTTTTATCATCAATAGCTGTTTCTGGTTCCCTTAATAGGTGGTAGGTGATACATATAATCCCCCAATTGGCAGTATATACCACTTATATACCACTAATATATTGCCGAATTGGGTGATTATCATGCTACCGATGTCACCTATTAAGGTTAACCAGGTTTCACTCCATTGACATCATGTTTCTTTTGCGTTTCCAAGGCCGAAGCCTTGGGCACCTTTTGCTTGGTGCTAGTTGTGGGTGAGGGCGCCTGGAATTGAAATCACACCTAAACCTTGGTTTACTTGGCCTCGCTGGTTTGATGTCAGTTGTTTGGTTACCCTCCCGAAGTTTAACGTAGCCCCTCAAATTTTCCCTTCCCAATAGGAAAGTAGTCTTTCAACCACCATTTTTTGGGGGCTATGTTAAACTTCGGGGGTGTATGATCAATCCAATTTTGTCCAAAGTTAAATGTTGAAACTAAACCAATAATCATAAGACATGCTTGAAAATTGCTTCTTCATAATTCATGGTTTATATAGTTGAAAAGGAGGTTCCTGAAAAGGAGTCTTTAGTTTATTGAATTTCAAACCTCCATAAAGTCTTGGAGAAAAAGAGAAAGGCTGTCCCTGTGGGCGTTTCTATGGGCAAGATGGCTTGGGGTTAAAGTTTGGATTTGAAAGCTTCTTGGAGTCGGAAAATATCCACATCATTATCTTGTCCCAAGGATGAAGCATTGCTTTCCAGACTTGTGATGCAAGAAACATATAGAACCAGAGATGAAACCGTTTTCAAGCCTCATCACCTACTTATGAGTACATCTCGTTGCACCATCTTTCGCCGACGAATTGTGAAACTGCGCAGCCACATCATAACCTTCACCACTTCCGCAGCCAGCGGCCAACACCCATGGCTTTCGTCGAGGTTGTGTGGTCACAGGGCCAGGACCTGTGTCCTGGGCACCGACCGCCATTGCAGCAGTGCTAATGGTGACTGATCGGCTGAGTGATGTGAAAATGCAAGGAAGTGAAGGGTTAATAGGTAAATATACAAATTTCACCAATTTATTGTATTTAGATGATAGTATTTCTATGTTTTTGTAGATTAGCATCCCCATGAATTGTATGTATTATTAGTTTCTGCTTGTGTACGTTTTAATGGTTTAAAGCAAGGTCTTGCGTTTCAATGTTAGATGCTTGTGGTTGTTTACAGTGGGTTGAAAGGTCCTCTCAGGTGGTACTTGACAAACAGTGCATTGATGAACATGTTTTGCTTCCGTACGTGCTGAATCATTTGTGGAGTCATCCATGGACATGTTAATCGACATGAACATCAATAGATCTTCCAGCTGATGTCCCCCAAGATTTTTTTTTTGCGGGGGTTAAATTTTGAAACAATGGCTTGGATTGCTGAGTATTAACCCTCCCTTTGATATTAATATCCACCAAGACATACGGTTCCCACTTGGGCCATCGTCTTCCTTGGTCGTTGGATGAAGATCGGGGAGCCCCGAAGGTGATGGTCTATGCTACTGGTCCCATCTCTGGAGGTGGGGGAAGAACTTTAAGGAAAAATTGAACAGAAACAGGTCGACTTGAGTAATGATATATAGTAATGATTAGTGATTTGTAATGATGATAAATCTTTGAGTGATGATGATGATGATGATGATGATGATGATGATGATGATGATGATGATGATGATGATGATGCGGATGAGGTGTGTTGCTGCTGTTGATGATGGTTCTTCGATGATGCAGATGAATACGACATTCCCTTGGGTTGGGGGTCGAGACCCCGTTTCGCACTGTTCCCGCGATCACATGTTGGGAGGCAATCTGAACCCCGCAGTCTCTTTGGGCTTGGCCCTTTCTGGGAAATTGCCATGGCTTCAGATGTCACTTGGAAGATTTAGACATGACATATATGACAGGGGTCATTAAGGGGATCAAACAATGCAAATGTGCAGTACTTTTGAAGGATTTCCCTTAAAATAGTGCATTGTTTGGATTGGTAATGCAATGACCCCTGTATGCGTGTCAATGTAATGTTAATGCTTCTAACGCTATGTTTTCGGCATTTGTTTCCATGTCATGCTGTCATCTAGATGCAGGTTTTCAACTCTTCAATGACTGAACAACACTGGTTCTTGTAATGTTATGTCATGTTGATTGGAAAAAAATAAACAAAATCAGATTAAATCCCACCAACCTTGCACTTATGTTGTTTAATCCCCTACATCATTCAACCAAGCAAGTTGTGTGTTTGTGCTCACATGTGGCATTTGTAGAGATCTTGATAGGCTCAGTGCTTGAGGTTGAAGTATTGGGCTGCACAATTGATTGGTGCCTTCTCGGCAGCCTTGGCATATCGTTGTATTTGTGCACCCAACTATGTCATGGTGGCACCCATCTTGCCATTTGGTGCAGGTCTGATTCTGATCCCCAAAAATGGGAAGTCCTTAGGACCTAGCTGGAGGTCAAAGTTGGAGTTCTGTAGAAGATGATTGCGGGGGAGTAACGGAAGTTGCATTGGGGCCAAGGATGTACGTTTTCACCCCCTCTCATTCTGTACAATAAATCAGCCTTATAGAAGGAGCTGAGTATTTTTGTAAAGCCCCATTGGCTCATTCCCTAAAATACATTCCAGTGGTGTTGGACCACGCAGGCCGTGAAGATCAGTAGTATATTTGTCCTTCTAGTGTCATGGGTATTGCCAGTATTGCTTGTTACTACTCGTATAGCATTATCATTCGTTCTGTTTAGTATAATTTTAGAATTTAGATGTATTTTTTTATTTTATCATTCACTTATCGCAAGATGCCATATATAGAGATATATTTTATTCAACTCAACGAGCAGGTTCCTGCTTGGTGGCAGAGTTCTTCTACACTTTCATGCTGGTCTTTGTAGTCCTGAATTGCGCTGCATCGAAGCGCAACAATCCCAAGAGTGACGCTTGGTTCTTTGTTGGCGACGTGTATGGTAGGATAGTGATATATCAACAGGTCTAAAATCCTTGATGTCATGGAAAAGGCAATGCCCATACCATCAATGTATGGTATATTTACCTACATTTGGTTGATTTTTATGGTGAATGTAGGTAACTATACCATACATGGTAGCTCTGGGATGGGATTGAAGATGATTGAAGTCTAAAACACCAAGTCTCTTTACAGCCGCTGTTTGGCCATAGATGTCATCCACAGCAACAGGAGCTGATGGTTACAATTATGTTGCTAAGTTGTAACGGTAAGATACATATACAATGTCATTGCTCAGTCTATTACTGTGTTTCACTAATTGGTTTACGCTCCGATACCGGAACAACATTTTATTGGTCAATGTAACATGTACGTATGTACATATTCCATACATTCAAGGGTCATTTTTTTCGGTCACATGTTCATTCTATCCACGTTTTTTCCAAAAGCATCTCCGCAACCCTGGACTGTGGACGGACGCAAATACAAAGTTGGATCCATGTTTCATGAGAATCTAAGGGTACCTCCCCAATGGCAACCCACCAAGACCTAATTCATTGATAAGCTAATGGGCTTCATCGACTTAAGGCCTTAGATATTTCCTGGTGATTTCCTAACATTACCCGGCCCATGAATGTGTTGTAAATTTATAGTATATACTTGTAGCAAATCTTAGGTGTTCCAAAGAAAAACCCTTCGAAATCTTCGAACCTAAGTGTTGACACGCATGTTTCCATCAAAAATTTGAATGGGACCTTACCAATGGATCCCTAAAAGTAAGTTGCAATCCAGCAATAATTGTTCACACTCAGGGTTTTTGTTCGGCAGAACCCTTTTTTTGTGAGTTAAATTCACCAGACATTTCAGGTACCTAAAATGGAGGTACTCATCTATATAAGGGAAAAAATAATCCCCCAAATAGCCGTAAATAAGGTTCAGGATTCCTCCGATTTAGGTACCAAAAGAATGTTTAGTGATAAAATCTCCGGTTGGAGAATTTCCTTGGAATTTTGAGGATCCCAATCAGTAAGTTATTATATAAGGGACACCAATGGTTTTTGTTGTCCCTTATATAAGGCCGGCTATTTTCTTGGCAAAAAAACATGGCATTTTCGGGAGGTCCCCTTACACCCTGGAAGATTAACATGGTTCACCTACAAATCACCCATAAAAAGAAAGGAAAATGATCTGAACCAAACCTCCAGGGAATTATGGTCCATGTTAATCTTCCAGGGTGTAGTGAACATGTTTGTTTTGTTTTGCAAATCATCCATTTTAATAGGGTTTTCCATTATAAACCATCCATTTTGGGGCACCCCTATTTTTGGAAACACCCTTATGTTCCCATGATTTTGAGGATCCCAATCAGTTCTACGCCTTGGCCATTGGCTTTGTCATCGTGGCTGGTGGCCATGCAGTGGGTGCAGTTTCTGGCGCAGCATTGAATCCAGCCCTGGCCTTGAGCTTAGGGAACACCAGTGGTAAGGTGGGGGGGAAGTTTAAAGGGTGGGGTGGTGGGGTCAAGGGGTAGGAACATGTAACACAACCAAGATTGACCAATCAATTTTACAATAAAACCTATATAAAACTCATAGAAATGGAAGGTTATATCAAATGATTTAACTATGAAAGTTCTGGAAATTTAGACATATTATAGAACCTACCCAACTTTGGAGGTTCCCATGTTTGTTGATGGATGTGGATGTTTTTCCAGGAGATCTATTGGTGCTGGTTGTGGAGCGTGGCGGAGCTTCTTGGTGGTGCCATGGCAGCTGGTGTTTTCCGCTTGCTGCGGCGTGAGGAATTTGCACAGGCGATTCTTCCAACGGTGTTTTTTTTCTTGGGGGGGAGTGATGGAGGTATTGGACATGATTCTTTAATGCCAAAATAAAAAAAAAATCAGGCTTATCGGACCAAATGCTCCAGGTGGTAACTTCGCGTCAGGGCTTTGTGAAACGTCCGTTTGCTGAAAATTGTCGCAAATCACTTGACTTTCGGATCATCGAATTACCCATTTTAAAGGGGACATCAAATTTGATGCTAAGATGTTGCTGGCAATTTTTCTTGGGGGAATGTCCCTTATATAATGCATGAAGTTTGGGTTGGTGTCACTTCATCGAATGATATGACCCATCATGACATTGGTGTCATCTAATGACTCCCTACTTGGATGAATCAAACAAATCTGCTGGCTCAAACCAGGGGTCATTAAATGGGAGCCATTTTGGAGGTATCAAACAATACAAATCTATGATTCTATGGTAATTTTGAGGGATTCCCGAAAATAACAATGCATTGCCTGGGTTGGTAATTCATCATGACCCTTGGCTCAAACTGTCAGGATGTTACTGATGAGAGCTTGGAGACTTATGAGCCAGGCCGGCGAGGTAATTCATGGGACCATTGGATGATTTCTATCTTAGCTGGACTAGAAATGGTCAGGATGGATAGAATGTACAGATTGTGGAGAGATATGCAACTATACATATGTCTATTGTGATACGTTAGTTATATTTATATAATTTATATAATATACTATATACATCTATATCCACTCACCAAATTTAGATACACTATGATGGTAAGAAAAATGTTCGATGTCTTTCACACCTTCATGGACTGCTCCTTGGCCAGCTGTTCACTGAGGATGTAACGAACCTTGGGACTTTGAAATGTTGCTGTCACTCTGTTGGTTTCGAAGCTCCACTAGGCTGAGATTTCGTAACTTGATATACACCTAACGTGTTTGCCTTGTTATCTTTTCAAAGCAAAAAATCTTGCAGATGTTTGATGTGTTCACATCTTTGGGATGTTTTCCAGATGGTATTGATATTTCGTTTTGCACGGACTTTCCTCAAATTCCCACACCACGAATGTTTTCCACTCACATTTCCTTGATACTTGCCATTCAAAATTGCACGATGTAGTGATTATTTTCAAATCATTTGAGATGACAATGACCTCCAATCCACATCATATCTTATGAATCCTTATAGACAATACCTTATCATTTTCGCATCTATTCTCTTGGTCCATCTCCATCCGTTTCGGTGAAGGTCTTTTGGTATCCTCGGCTGCCGAGATGCTGGGGACCTTTGTGTTAGTTTGGCACCTCAGACCCCGTGGGCCCCATGAAGAAAAGGTGATGGTATGTGGCGGATGAGGAAAGTGATATTTTCTGGGGAACTAACATATCCCACCTGGGGAAGTTGGGAAAATCATCGACTCAAAAGTGCCTTTTTTGAGGGATATGTTGGTTCCCGAGAGGGTAGATTTTTTGTTTCAACGAAACAAAACAACTCTACGTCGTATCGTTTTAGTGAAATCAAATAAAATCTAGTATCTTAGTGATCGAATGGTAATGATCTTTTATAGATAGTCTTAGTATACCATCTTAGTAAAGGCATTCAAAACCCTCCCGAAAATGATGGTTATTTTGAAATTGTTCCATGGGAATGGAGGCTTGTTGAAATATGGTGAGATATTTGCAATTGCCGAAGTTTTTTCTGGATCTGCGAAAAATGTAGTCTATGTAGCGTCACAATTGAGCTGTGTAGCTAGAAATATTGGCAATGTGACACGAGTTCCTGACATGGCGAAATCTAAAACATCTACACCGGAGTAAGCATATTCCAATATCGTATCGTATCAAGCTACATGAAGTCATATCAAAATCCTATCACATCATATCATTTCATTACACTAGTACTTTCAGCATCCCGGAAGGATTGCAGGCTGAGAGTAGAACTTGTCGAGGATCCTAGTTCCCATCATAGTTGCTCCGTCTGTTCTTGCAAACACTAGACTGTCAAGCATTAATCCTCAAAGTACGTGAAACTCAGACCTTTTTTCAGGTATCACTCCAAATATACCAGCACACAATAGTGCTGTTTGTAACATGTATGCCAAATCTGAAATGTAACACTACAGATAATAATAGACAATATGTTCAAACTTGTAGTTAAGTTGTGCTTCAGATAGGTTTCAGAAGCACCTTCTGCTGGAAGGTCTTCACTGTGGGTATGAATTTGGTGTCCAAATCACCTTCCACAGCTTTCTCAGCCGCTGCTGCTTTGAATCTTGGTATCAAAACGGCTGATTAGGTGAGGGAGATGCGATCCACCTTTGAGCAAATTTTTCCCTGGTAACATCAGTGACATCTAGTGGTACAACCCGTTTAAATGTATGTAAGGATCCGGAAGAGTGTCAGCAACATCACAAACATACGACTGAGTCTTTGATGATACTTTTGAAACAAATTATTATGATTATCCTTTTGCGTCAACCTGAGAATGTTGCAAGGTTTATCAACGAACATGTCTTTGGCAATTCATACCATTTAAGATATATAGTATAGTGATTATATAACACTTTTGGAATCATGATGCAGTAAAGAAAGTGCGGTTGTGATGTTGGCGCGCTTCACCAGCTTAACCCCTCAATACTTCATGTCGGTGTTCCATGAAATTCCTGGAGCTTTTTTCAGCAGAAAAAGGAGATGATGGCCTCATGAGCGACCTGTTTCGTTTGTAGACAAGAAGTCACGTGTTGTTATTTAGGAGTCCTGAGGAAGACACGGGGGACTCCGGAATTACATGCAATCTACCTGAGTACTGAATTACCATCTCCTTTCTATATATATGGGCCCATATATATATACATATATATAGTCTAGTTGAATTTCAGGATATTCTTGAAAATTTAGTCACCAAGAACTGGTTGAAACACCAATATGTTTGGTCGCGGAAGATTCAAACAGTAAGTTGACAAACTTCATTGTTTCATATTTGTTCTATCCGTAGGTGTTTTTGTCTTTTACCCATAGGAAACCAGCCCTTTAAACAACAAAAAAGCACCAACAACCAGCAACCCCCCCGTTATGCGTCCCGGAAAAATCTCTATTTTTTTTTGCCTCGGTAACAAAAATGGCTGGCTGAATCAAGGATGTGCATGGTCTATTCTTTGGGCAATATTTCAGGTGCACATTTGAGCCTTGGGTGGGTAAGTTGGGTGAGGAGGTGATATCCTGTATCTTCAAGATCCAATGTTTCCTTAAGAATCACCCCCAAAAATGGAAAGAGTGATATGTTTAGGGAAGGAGTTGAAGGGATAACTTCACAAGTGTTGGCGATGCAACTAGATATCAAGACTGGATTCGAACAAACCTTCACCTTGACTTTAATTGTCTGTGTAAGATCTTCGATTCCTACAAATATCTACAAATAATGTGAAAAATGGTACGAAGAACTCTGAGAATACTGGATCATTTGAATCATTTGTTGGTGCCTTTCAACCGCCAGGGTGTGGGTTCCACCCCCACAACTTCTGAGGAATCCAGCTGTGACACTGGCGGTGTTTCTACGTGGCAAATGCAGTCGAAGTAAAGCTGCCTGCTATGTGGGAGTGCAATTCCTGGGTAGGGAGACTTAGCTTGGATGATGGTTGAACCGAGCGAGTTATGCACTGAAAAAACACCTGAGGATGATCTAAAGGCGATAGGTTACGCGCATGGAGTGCAAGGGAAAAATTTGGTGACAGAGAGTGGGATTCACTAAACATAGTAGTAGCAATGAAGAACCAGCTAACGTAAAACTAAGATGTACAGTATATAATCGTTGTAACTCCTCACACACTTGCAAGTGTTCGCTCTGCATGGTGACAGATCAAGAAGTTGATTTGGATCTAGCGTCATTTGTTGATTCTAGAAGATATATTTATAAGATCATCTTACATCCATATATATATGTACATCGTATACCAAAACTCATATCATTATGAGATATTATGAACATATTATATAAGAGCAAACATACATAAACATACTGTATTGATTACAACATCACCACCCCCTTAACTGCCGGATGACCCCGGGGATGGTCGGGCAAGGAGCCTGCCACGCATAGGGTGAAGACAGCTACACCAATTAATGGTCCAAGTCGGTTGATCAAGAACTACGAAAGAAGACTCATTTTGCTGTAAATAGCCCGTTGAAATTCATCCACTTTGGTTCTCCAATCCGCCATTGTTCTTTTGCCATCCAGAGCAAGAAACATTTGGCAAAACCACTGCTTAAAAAAAGTGTTTGAACAAAAATCTGTTGGGCTCAAGTCGTGTGAAGTAGAGATTCATTGCTGATGTTTTGAGTCGTCAGGATTTGTTTGGACGTCTCTAGCTTGATGCTAAAAATACATGTAGCTTTGCTGAATGGGAATCCGGAGCTTCTCACACTTCTGCCTTCATCCACTGTTCAAGATGTAAGGATAAAGGCCCAACGAGCCTTTGGCAAAAAACACCTTCGACTTATCACTGCCAAGAATCGAGTCTTGATGAATTTTGAGCAAACCTTGGAAGAAGCAGAGATAGAGGACGGAGAGTGCCTTACAGCTCTGGTACTTCAACCACAACTGGCAGCAACAGCATATGCCTTTGCCTTGTGGTGTCAGGGAGATAGCGCGATCGTTACCTGGGGTTCTGCAAAATATGGCGGTGACAGTTCGGCAGTTCAAGATCAGCTCAAGGGTGTCATGCAGATTCAAGCCTCAGAACAGGCCTTTGCTGCGATTCTGGAAGATGGAACCGTCGTGACCTGGGGTCGTGCAGATGTTGGCGGTGACAGTTCGGCAGTTCAAGATCAGCTCAGGGGTGTCATGCAGATTCAAGCCTCAGAACAGGCCTTTGCTGCGATTCTGGAAGATGGATCCGTCGTGACCTGGGGTGCTGCAAACTGTGGTGGTGACAGTTCGGCAGTTCAAGATCAGCTCAAGGGTGTGCAGCAGATGTAAGCCACAGAACAGGCCTTTGCTGCGATTCTGGAAGATGGATCCGTCGTCAGCTGGGGTTGTACAGATTTTGGCGGTGACAGTTCGGCAGTTCAAGATAAGCTCAGGGGTGTGCGGCAGATTTAAGCCACAGGTGGGGCCTTTGCTGCAATTCTGGAAGATGGATCCGTCGTCAGCTGGGGTCGTACAGATTTTGGCGGTGACAGTTCGGCAGTTCAATTTCATGTCTCCTATGTTTATCGAAGTGTAAGGGAATGGCAAGGCCTGAGCTGCCACAGGAATCATCTTGGTTGGAGTTCCCGTTCGGGCTGGTTGGTGGATAAAAAGGGTAGTTGTAAACGCAACTCGGGGCTATGCAATGTTATTGGATTTGGGAACCCTTTTGAGAGACACTATGGCTGCAAGATGATCGAAGGAAGTTTAGTTGAGAAACTTCCGATATACGAACGAGATCGCAGAGTCACAGCGCAGTCAAGTAATTGTTCAGTAGAGTAACAGTTCAGTCAAGTCATTGTTCAGTTAAGTACTAGTTCAGTCAAGAAATTGTTCAGTCAGGTAAAAGTTCAGTCAAGTAGTAGTTCAGCAGAATAACAGTTCAGTCGAGTACTAGTTCAGTCAACTTTGGTGAAGTTCAAGTGTCATTGAAGTGTCACTTTTCTGGGTGAAAGTTGGAATGATAACCCGAACGAGAAATGTTGTACTTTTCAATTCTCATGGTGAGTTCGAAACGTCACCTCGGTTGGGAGGCCGATTGCGGACTGATGGTTTCATTTTCGGATCATTCTCGGATCATGCTCCTGCTCCAATTGTCCCTGCATTGTAAATATTTCTTTGAAATTTTGCAGTGTGATTTTTCGTGGCAGGCGCAATATTTGGTGAGGTTAGCCTCCCCTTTCCACCACCTCCGTTCCCCTCCGATCAACAAAATTCAGGTGGCCTGTTCGCAGGGATTTGCGTGGCCGCCTTCCATGGCATTTCGTCCAATCGACGCAAGTCCATCCAGCAGGGGCGCTTGGTTGGGGTTGGTTGGTTGGTCAGTGAAGTGGAGTCAGAGTTTTTTGATTTGAAGGTGTGGGGATATTTTTCTTTGGATGTTATAAAGGAAAACATTGGGAAAAATTGATGGATGATGTTTGAGGGTCTATTTCTTTTTAGTAAAAAGTTGAGACTGGTTATGTATTATCCATGTCATATACTCTGAAAATCGCTGGCGTGTGATGGGTATTCAGGGTTAAAATGTGAAGGGAGAACCCTCTTGACACATTTCACATGGAAATTTCGCAGCGTCTCTGGATTCTACAAGTTTTCAACCATACATCCAACCTAGACAAGCATGGGATATTGATTCAACCATCACTTGTTTAAGTCCTGGATTGAGGCTTACCATGGGTAAGCACTACTCACTTTGGCAGGCAACGGCTTTTGCAGATTTTTGGACTACTAGAATGTGAAGAGTTAGGAAATTTCAGCACAGATGACTGAAATCCTGTGCACCAGTTGATAGGTAGTTTATCCATGTTTATCCCATTATTATCCATTATTTACAGTGTTTTGTACATCCCTGGTGGTGCAAGATTTCTTCATCAACAGTTTCACTGGTGTGTGTCAACAGACTTTGAGAACATTTGTGAACACACAAATATGTTTAGCCATTCTCAACATCCAACAGTTCCAGGCATCCTTTGCAGAGCTTTTCTTCACGATGATCTTAGCCTATGTGGTATTGGCAGTGGCTACCAGGGAGATTCCAGCTGACTGGAAGACCAAACAGAAACTTTGAAAGCAAAAAGTTTAACGTGGAAGGCCCAGAAACATCGCAGAGCAAATGATGAAAACAGGAAGATGCGAATGGAAGCAAAAAGAACCAAACCTTTCACAGGCAATTTATTTGCATAGACATATTGGACTCTAATCGATATTAAACATCAATTACAGATGCATATGTTTTTTCAAATACTTTTCGAGGGATATAGCCATAGTGTTGCTTCACAAAAGATTCGCTTCAAAACTCGGCTCCTATGGTCATAGTGTCATTTCCCATGGTTGAATCGAAACCCTGCAACTCAGGAATGCCTACTTTGGCTTAGCAATTGGCTCATGTGTTACCGCAGGAGGATTTGCTGCCGGTTCCATCTCAGGCTCACGGATGCTATCGATTTTGTTGAAGTTCCATGAAGTTCTGCGTTTGGCAAGTCTTGCGGTAGTCATGCATTGAATGACAAGGTTGTTGTTTTTTGGGCGTTATTGTAAAATATACAAAAAACAATGTTGTTGTTGTTGTTGTTGCTGCTGTTCTCGTTTATAAACTCCAATTTTGCTCATCCACTCCTGTCCTGATTTGCCGATCATCCTTCGGAGGTGGAGAGTTGAATCCAGCCGTTTCCTTTGGTGCGGCACTGAGATTTGGAGGGTGGCGGGTAATGTGAGGTGCACCAACCTAGGTTTTCAAGAAACAGAATCATTTAGATATCCCCCCCCGAAAAATCCTAAGATGCTAATGGAACATCACCTATTTTTTAATGGGGGATACATCTTCATGCATGGTTGGTTTTTCTATTGTTATGTTAGTTTTTCCGGGGGTGTATATCTTGCAACAGGTGGGGTTGTTTTGGAGGATTTTCTCAAGGGACCCGAAGGCTTCAAGTCAAGCCTGGATCCGTTGACAAGACATGTCCTTGGCCATATGCTTTAGGATGAATAGTTGATTGATGATATTGATGATGATGATGATGATGATGATGATGATGATGATGAT
>DF241752.1:0-69110 GCA_000507305.1 Breviolum minutum Mf 1.05b.01
AAGAGCTCGACATCCTCAAACTCATTGGCGGCTGGAGGTTCATCTTCAGACTCCACTGCATAGATCTCATTCTCTACCAGACTGATTCCCTGAGTGCGTTTCTTGGCGATGATGAACTCAGGAAAACAACTTCTCATAGCCTTGGAAATGTCGTCCTTTTTCAAGGACCCCTGAGCTCGGGCGAGGCAGACAGCCTTTTGTTCTTCACTAAGTCCAGACTTGTGTAAAATCATCCATCCTTGAGCTTCCTCTGGAAAGCTGATTGCCGTCTTACGGCGGCATCGGTCAAACAGTTCTCCAGCTCGTGAGATCCAGGTTTTCAACGTTTCTCCTTCTGCAGATTTGAGGGCGAAGATGGATGTTAACATCTCACCCAACTCGTCGGCATCATCCTTCTGAGGGAAACGTTTGTCCAACAAAGCAAAAAGTACGTCCTCGCCGTTCTTTTTGCGATACAGGGCAGGATCACAATGCTCAACGCATTCAAGCGCTTTTCCAGATAGAAGGGTGTACACATAGGCCCCTCTGGCCTCTGCTGGACACTTGTCACCCAAAGTCAGAAGTTTGTTCGTCACCCAAACCTTCCAACGTTTGTATTCTCGGCTGTCTTCGTCTTCTCCGCTGAATTGGCGCAACCCACCATGTTGCTCGCCAGGGGACATGGACGACATGGCACCACTGACGGAACCCCCTAGGGTTCGGAGCTAAGAAACCTTAGCTCCGCTACCAATCTAAAAGCGAAAGACACTTCCTAGTGTCACACCAACGGCCCTTTTTCTATGCACCTTGCGCAGAAAGTGGCCTTCGGGTCCATGCACTGACAACCGACCGTGACTGGCACCACTGGTTCAACATATATATTTATATATATATAATACTAATTTGCAAAGGACCATGGTTATTTAAAAATCACAACATAAAAAAGATGGCGTTTTTCTTTTTTGTCTAGCAAAAATGACCCCATCTCTTTTGAGGGACCGTCTCACCTTAAAGATGATTCGAATCAATGATTGAAACCCCGAGTTTGGCTCAGCCCATTTGTTGGACCAACCAGCATCTCCAACTCCGACGGAAAATCGGGGGTTTCAAATCTCAGCGACCAGTGGGAGGTCATCCGCATTTCCCCATGAATCTGGGGAAGTTTTTTGATGGATTTTTGTCGGTGTGTTAAAAAAAAAGAGGACCCAATGATCTATCAAGAATCGTACCTCATATTAATCAAGCAACCCAATCCCTGATGTTTGACTATAATATAGTTGAAAAAAAAGAAAGAAACCTGGAACATCCCGCTTCGATGGCCCTCCCGGTGCCTCGTTTCACCACACAAAATCGAGGTTTCCGTTTGCCGTTTGAATCCGCGGGGCAGCCGAAGGGGGCTTTTCAACATGGACGAAGTCCATGGGTTGAACCCCCGTCGTGTTTGCCCGGCGCCGTGTGGCGCCGTGTAACGGGTGCCGTTGAGGAAGGAGTTGGGAAGGCCAGTTTTGCCTGGAGGGTTTGAGCAATGACAGAGCAGTGAAAAAACAAGGTTTTTGTTTGGGATTACAAGGTAGAAACTGCCCTAAAATTTCAGTTATTGGAATAAGCTTGTTATAATGATCCAATCATTAAGCTGTATTTTGCATGGCTCAAATGTTTTCGAAATCTCTAATCTCTCCTTAATCTGTTGGTTCATACAGTTGTTTTCTTCTGATCACGGATTGGTGTGTTCTTGATGCTCGACTTTCCGCGATATGGTAGGGGAGGGAGGTATGATACACCCTCAAGATACACCTCAAGGTATTTTGGTAGCAGCTAGTACGGAGTCCTACGGGAGCCAAGATCTATACCGCTTAAGATATGTGGCTTCTTTTGCCCTTCAGGGGTAGATGAAAAACCACTCCTCCTCTCGCACCAGCGGCACCTGAGTGGTTTGTAGGAATGGCCGGCCTTTTTTTTGCAGATTGGATTCCTGACAATTCCAAATCAAAAGATGCATGTTTTGTTGGGTGGTGGCAACTCAGATATGTTTGGAATTTTCACCCCGAAACTTGGGGGAAGATAAACCCATTTTGACTTGCATATTTTTCAGATGGGTTGCAACCACCAACCAGTTTGATGCTATCATACATAGTTGAAAAACCTGCCGTCTAATGACTAATGTACAATGTCCTTTACAAACAGACTCAACTATACAACTACTCTTGACGCAACTCTGATGGCGTTTTTTTCAAACCAACAAGGTTCCCAAAGAAACACGGATGGTCTAGTCCTGGTAGGTTTCTATGGCATAAACCATCTATGCTCAACAGAGGGGTCCATAACCTCAAACCACGGCTTTTAAGGGACGCAGCAGGGCAGCATGTAGTTTTTGCCGCGCCAAATGTTACCAAAAAAATGCAGCGCAGCACGCGTGCGCAAGCAGCTTGTTGGGGTTCATGGAGTGTTGGGGAGGTTTTGCTAGAGCTGAATTCTGGATGAAATTCTGACATACGTTGGGTTGATTTATGACCTCTTTAAGTATATAGATTCATGATGTTAGTCTCTAGTCTTAGTGCTACTAATTTGTATATATTTATGAAAAGCTGTGTCCTTATTAACTTGTATTTTGCTGACTGCTATAAATCCCTATGACTAACAGTAGAATGGGATGGGAACCCCCACGCAAAGTTTTGCAGCTCCCCCTCAGAAAAGGGACCAATTTGAAAGATCTTCCAATCAGGGGGTTGGCTATGTGAAATTTTGATAAAATTTGGTAACCACCTCAATGATCTCAATGATCAAATGGTCAACCATTCCCATGGGATGCATGGGACTGGTATGTTATACTAATTCGCCAATAAAAATCAACCATGTATGTAGGGGGATGTAAATGTTTTTGTTTGTTTTCTTGGCTCATCACGAAGTCGTTGATGTTTGAGAGCATGGTTTTTCCTCCTTGCATCCTTGAAAGCCACCTGAAAATCTACCAAGTTTTTACCTGGTTTTTGTTGGTTTATCTTCCAAAGCTTTGATTGTTATCATGTTATCATCTCTTTTTTTAAACAAAAACCACCAACCGGGATGTAAAATTTGAAAATTAACAACCCTCAATAGTTTTCAGAGAGATTTTTGTTACCCTCCCTCAAACTAACATAGAACCTGAAAATGGATCATCCCAATAGGAAAGTAGTATTCCAACCATCCATTTTCAGGTGCTATGTTAATTTTAGGGAGGGTAAACCCCCTACCTTTCAAACGCCAAACCCCAGTTGTTTTGCAGGTGGATATGTTAGAACAGCGCTCCGCAGAGAAGGAACGTGCTCTGCAGAACGAGGTGGTTGCTTCAAAACGGGGGGGTGTCTTAGACACTCCAAAATGACGCCATGGGGATGAAGCCGGGGATGAAGAGAGAGAGAGAGAGAGAGAGAGAGATTTAAAAGACTTTTTTTTGGGGGGGGGTGTCATATATGTGTGAAATTTCGGGGGCTTGTACCTTTCCTGCGAAAACATGAGTTTCCCATTTTCAGATTTCATTTGAAGTTTCACATGGATAATGCTTTCAAGAAATCTTGCACAAGTTGAGATATGAAACTCATGCAGGATTTTGCCCGCGGGAGGCGATGTTTGTTTTTTGATGATCCATTTTGAAGAATTCCTTCCAGCATAGGATCTTGGTTTTATCTTGTTCATAGATGTCGCCATTTTTTCGATGAACCTTGATAGAAAGCTCATTTTGTTCGCTCACCAGTTGTGTAGATCGTAGATCAACTGTTGTTGTTCATTGATTGTGTACGTAACAACCTTACCCTTTGTTTTTGGGATATCGCAGGGGAACATGTTGATTTCATGGCTGGTCAACCTACCCCCCCTAACAAAACCCCCCCCAGAAATAAAGGTTTTATATTGCCCCATGAATGGAAACCAACCGGTTAATAAGCCTTATTTCTGAGGGGGTACGTTAGGGGAGGGGCAGGTTGACCAGCCATCCAGCCGTTTGGAAGGTGGAGATTTTACGAAAGCAAAAGGATGCCCAGGTGACCCGTGACCACTTTTTCGTGGGTTGCGGGGGTGGAGTTTCAACCGGGAAATTTTAGTTGTTTTTTTTGCCTAACAGTTATAAGGTAGGCCCAACACTTATTGGTGGCAGATTCTGGCCGGATTTTGAGAGGTTGAAAAAGGCATTTTGTAAAAAACTGGAAAAAGGCATTTGTATGCATGGTTTGTCAGTTGGATTTTTGTTTCAGCATAGTTTAACCCCAAAAAACATCCGCAATGCCTTTTTGTTCTAGTCTGGTTCTTGGTGTTTCTTCATGGGACGCCCTGGCAAAAAAAAAAAAAAAAACTATGATGCTGTCACAGGAATCTGCGAGGTTTATATGTCGATTCGATTTCGCCGTGCTGTACAATGCGTTTTATTCTTGATGATGATGCTGACCCTAGTGTTTCACAGGGAATAGGTGAGCAAAATGAGTGAGATAAACTATTCAAACATCAGTAACATTAGTGTTATTGATTGTTGATTGTGACTTGTTTTTCCATCTACTGTAATCTATAGTTGCGCTCTTACGTTGCCTTTCGATTTCCAAGTGACCTTTCGACCTTTATATCTAATACTACCTACATATATGTTGTTATCTTATATATATATATATCTATATGTCACATGTCTATATGTGTGCGTTGCTTGTTTTGTTCACCATTATTCTTTCTGACCCCCAAAAAAAAACGGTCTCAAAACATCATGTCTATTGATCCATCTCGTATTCAGCTTGTGTTTGGAACTCCAGGTGGCTTCATTACGTGCACAGTTGGAGTTCCAAACCACCGAGATGCGACAATCCTCGGAGCAAGAGGTTGGGCGGTTGGAAAGGTGAAAAGTGTTGAAAAAACTCCCTCAACTCCTGGGCCGGAAATGGGAATGAGAATCTCAATGTCAAGTTGAAATGTGAATGTGAAATTTGTAGGTTTTTTCTAACTGCAACCTTGAAAATGGTAAGAGTTTTTTTTGGGGGGGAAGGTTGTTTTTTTTTGGTAACTGACCTTCAAAAACTGTGTGTTTTCTTTGGGGGGGGGAAGGTAGGGAATTATTTGTAGAGAATGGTATGGATTTTGGTAGTTATAGGGGAAACCCGCAGTATTCTGCCACAAAACTGCAAAATCCGCCTGAATCGCACTGGTGGCATTGGCTTTTCGTCACGGTTGTTTCAGGGAGGCAACTCGCCCTTGAAAACTCCTTGGAAAAATGGGCAAAGTCCTAGTTTTGGTTGACCGAAATCCTCCTCAAAATAGCCTGAGGAATGATTCTCATTTGCCGGGTTGTTTGGGTTAGGGGATTAACAAATAAGATAAATAGGCTCTTTTAGGGATGAATGGCCATTATACAGATCTCGTCATTGACCAACTAGTATAATAGGTTGTAACAAAGAGGTTTTTGTTCAATTCCCATTGCTGAATAACCTTGCACTATTTGGATGATCATGTCTTCAGTGGGATGATCTTCAAAAAAACCTTTTCACTAGCACACCTGAACTGAACGCGAGGGTGAAACGGTGAAATGACCAAGCGGCAGAGGTGTCGCTGCTGAAGCAGGAGTTCGAACGACGCGAGCGCTCCTTACAGCAAATGTTGGATCAGGTTCCTTGAAAAAAGAAAACATCACAACAGAATGAGAAGAGAGAGCTCCTTCCTCTCATGGTCAACGAGGTTTATTCTATTGTCCTGACCTTTTGTTTAATAAACAAGGAAAACATATGAAAAAAACTGAAGAAAACATGCGGTCATTGCTTCAAATTCCACATGCCCCATTTTCCACTGAAATCGGTTGTCCTTTTTAGATCTTTTTAGCGTTTCGAGCCTTGAGCCAGGCTAGACTTGGACAAGAAGAAGAGACACGAACCGCAGAGATTCAATTGGTAGCTATGACTCAAGCCATGTCGCGACGGGAAGCTGGATTCGTTGCGTTTCCACCAGGAAAGGGGAAACAAATTGAAGGGACACGAATAGACCAGACTGATTGGCATTCTGGGTTAGCTGCTACCAGAACCAAGGAAATTGCATTGGGCCACCTGGGATCTTTCAAAGACCCACTAAGACCAGGGAAAATCCACCATTTGCGTGTCATGCATTTCCTCCTCAAGGTTCTATGTGTTTCAAAGGTAGTTTGTTTATTGAAATGTGAATTTGACATAAGGTGACATTTTTTCAACAGAACACGAAACAATGATCAAATCTTTTTATGAAATATAGCAACCCAGGGAAGACATCATCCACAGCGCACCCAGCTGTTCTTCACCAATGTCCCAAAAGAGCAAGAAAGCAACAACAACAACAACAACAACAACCACCACCACCACCACAACAACCACCACCACCCCACCACCAAAAAAGAAAACACACTTGAAAACACCTCACTTCATCTTCCCTATGTGTTGGTTTTCGTTTTTGGTTCCCCCAACCTTTGTTGAAAAATCCCTCCGAGGCGATGAAGTTGAAACGCCAAGAGGAATTGTTGAAAGCCTCCGAGGTGCACAGTTGAAAAAAAAAACGGTCGAAATCAACGGAAAACGACCAAAACAACGGTGAAAAAAAGGGAGAACCCAACAAATTGCTGATTTTTTGCCCTCTGTTTGTTTTTCTGTTAGGGGGGGAGGGGGCTTGGAAGATGGAAGGTGTTTGTTTTTAGCGGCAAGTTTCAGGATGAAAAAGTATGTGGCACGTTTAAGGCCAAAGAAAAAATAAACATTTGTATATAAGGTGTGTATATAGTTTTGCCGGACGGAAGGGGTTTGGCAGCATCTTTGAAGGATGATGAAGCACCTTTTATGATGGCATGTCGTGATGATTTTTTGGTTCGGCCTCAAAAATCAAACGTGGCAGGTTAAGATCAAGGCATTGGAAGAAAGTGGAGAACGACA
Source organism: Breviolum minutum Mf 1.05b.01 (assembly GCA_000507305.1). Lineage (NCBI taxonomy): Eukaryota > Dinophyceae > Suessiales > Symbiodiniaceae > Breviolum > Breviolum minutum. The sequence continues at coordinate 6,876 of DF241752.1, forward strand.
ACAGGTGCCGATCCCATGCAGATGTTCCATGAATACTGGGATGGGATGAAGGTTTGGTTGGTTTGAAATGGATTGTGTGCAAAAACCCTCAGTTGAAGCATGCAATTTCAATCAGAAAAACACTGAAGATGCGTTTTTTGTTTCAAACACTGAAGTGTTTTGTGCCACCATTTTTGTGGCCCAGAAAAAAGAACTTCTATGAAGTTGTGACTCACCTGGTTATATGATGTTATATGACTTCATGGGTGGCCATCGGTGGTTAGTTGTCCACTGCTGCTGGCAGGAACTGTATGAACGTCATGTGGGACAGCTGTCACAACAGATCAGGAATAGTCAGGACTGGAAGATGGAGAGAAAACGTTTGTGAAATAGTATGCCTTTGGGATGTGGGAAATGAAGGTTTATAAGGGTGATGGTATGTGATGGTGGTGTTTGGCATCCCGGGAAGGGGGAGCATCCCAAAGTATACTCACACTATTTCCTTTTTTTTTCTTCGTTTCGTCTCACCAAATGATTCTAGAACTGAGGGCGGCACTGGTGGAACTTCAGAACCGTTCGGCCCCAAAAAACCATTCACTGTGAACCGGTGGACAAAGTAACTGTCAGCAATGAGAATGGACTTTCAGTTTTACGTTGTTTCTGTGGCAAACCATTATGGGGATTCACATGGAAATCTGAAAGATGAGGAACACTTGGTAGAGAAAAAATCATGAAAGATCCAGGGAACCAGTCGGAATTGTTTCAGACCGGCTTGCTCAAGATCAACAAGAGTCCAAAACTTTTAGTTTCAGATCAAGTCTAGCCATTTCGGAGTTTTCTTGAAAACAGTGAAATTTTATTTTTTGTTGTACTAGTTGTACCCTGCTTTAGAGATGGACGTTCCTTAACCGGATTTGGACTCGACTGTTGTGGATAGGAGAATTTCCGCTCTCAATTGGAAGTTGCTCAGTCAGAGAATGACCAGCAATTACAGGTCCGGGGGCGGTTCCACAAACAAACGGTTAGCTTTTCTCTTTCAACTTTGCCGGAGGTAAATGTCTCACGTGCGAGGTCCAGTCATGTCCAGCTCATGGGGTCGTTGGGGTTCTCGATTTTGACACAAGCTCTGGTGAAAAGTCACTCCTCACAATTTGTTGGTCCGAAACACCTTCCAAATCGAAGATTGAAGATCAATTCTCCAATGAGACTTTTGAGGTAACAGCATTGAAGAGTGAAAAAGTTCAAATTAGAAGGATAAGACCATAGGTTCCACTGGTCTCACTTGATTAACTTGTATGTTTTATTGCGCTCTGTAGTACAATAGGCTTTATCTAGCTTAGCTTATAAAGTTGAAAAAAAAAACATTCAACCAAAAAAACAATGCATTTCTTGAAATCTCTCAGATTTCATCATTCTAGAAATCTCAGGTGGTGGGTATTTTCCACGGGGCTTAACCCTTCCAGGTGGCCATCGCCAAGTTGGCGGAAGTGGAACGTAGCAGCAAATCCGAGCGCGAACGCATGCGCGCCGAAGTGGAACAGGAGATTGAAGTTGATTTTCTAGTTGATGGGAAGATTTTTCGGAAAACATGTCGGAAAGATGATTTTGGTGTTGTATGGTGGTGTTATGTTATGTAGTTCAGCATGCTAGCACATTTTGAGTTAACCCATTGGAGGGAGGAAAGATGTTCGGGAAAATGTTGTCAAAATGCTTTCGTGGGAATCTATAGGGGTACATGATGCAAATGTATGGTGATTTTTGAGGGGATTTCTCCCTATTTAGAGTGCATCGTTGGGGCTGGTTTCATGTAATGAGTCGCCTGTTTTCAGGTGGTGGTGTCTCAAGTATTTTTCATTTTCACTCCGAAACTTGGGGAAGATGAACCCATTCTGACAGGCATATTTTTCAAAGGGGTTGAAACCACCAACTATAACTAGGGATGATTTCATGGGAATGTAAGGGTATCGGTGTCTCTCCCTCAACAATGTTACATCCTGTCATCCCTCCAGGAAATAAGGCCTTATTAAAGAATTCTTAAAGGAGAAGGATGGTTAATAACCCTTGTAGTAAGACCTTATTTTCTGTGAGGGGTGGCATTGGGCAGAACGTTGCATTGGGGTCGGATCATCCAAGTTGTTTTTGCGACCTGGAGAGACCTGGAGTACCTTCCCATCAGATTTGAATGGACACAGACAAGAGGAGGCCCAAAACCTGTGTGTTTCTGTTGGGTGTTCATCTCAAAATTTACCACTGTTTACAAGCAACGTATAATTAATTTCTTGTTGAAATTTTCCGGAAGCGACGGTGGGGGAGCAGGATCCCCATCCTGCTGCGGAGCTTGTTTTTGTTGGATAGGATTCCCGCACAAACATCGGAGAGCAAAGGGATTTGAAACGGAGGGGGTATTTTTTTTGGAATTCTTTTTGTTTTTTTTTGGTATTTTTTTTNTCGCGCCCATTTGAAACTCCAAAAACATACTGTAACTGTAACTTATTTCACCGCTTTTTTTGGCGGATGGTTCCTCATGGATTTTGAAAATCATATGATGAATTAGTTGATAAGGTAGCTGCATACTTGGGCAAAGTGTTTTGCAATTTAGAAAGGAAAAAAACAGTAGCAAGTTCCATTCACCGCAGTTTGACTTTTAGCAAACAATGCTAGTGGCTGGAGTTTTTTTTGCGCACCAGGAACGTGAAGAGCAATCCTCCAAATTGGCTCAGGCACTGGGGGGGCGGTTCCGTGAACGTGAAACGCCGGAAGCAGGGACATATGCCATCAAAAACTAGTACAGCCGTAAGAAGAAAAAATGGAAAGGGTTGAAAGCTGTGGAAATTTTTTGGATTTTTTTGGGGTGGCAAAAAATGGGAAGATGAGAGGAATCTATATACCTACCCTTTCAACTGGAAATTTTGGTGCTCCTCAAAATGGCGAAGCGCTGATGAGGCTGAGGAGCTGTCCCAGCAGGTGGTGGCACTACAACGTGAGATCGATGAACTTAGGAAACAACTGCTACAGGTGGGGAGGGCGTGGCCTGTTATCTCGTTTCATTTTGGGATCAAGATCTTCTTGTGAAACTGGTTCATTGCCAGACACGCATAGTGACGATAGTGGAAGGTTTAAGTTCAAACTTTTAAAAGTGCTCATAGGTTACCGCCGGCACCTCTTGAGTGGCAGATTTTTATGTGTTCACATCATGAGACAGTTCCCAAGCGTAACCCTTTCCGTTGTTGTTTTTTTCCACGTTATAAAAAAAGACCTACAGGAATAACCTGTCCATGTCGTTCACCACCAGATGTGACCCAGAAACTTTTTTATTGGGGGAGGGGGTTGACCGAAGTCAAGCCTGAAATGTTCGGAAAGGTTGGCCGAAGTCCAAGAATCTTACCATGTTTTGTGTCGCTTTAGTGTTTTTGGTGGAGGAGCAGTACCTCAAATCTCTAAATGGATTTGCTTCCAAATCAAAACTCTCAAACTCAGTTTCAGGAACGACATCTTTTTAGGTTTGTCAAAAGAATTGGGACTCAAAAGTGTGCATCCTGCAAGGCAAATTTATATACATCTTTGCCTCATTTTCCCGTTTTGAAAAGGTTGGTTTTGAAGAAGAATCCTCCCAACATGGCCGTTAATTCTGGCCGATATTTGAAGAACCAACCCGCCATGGACCTTAAAAAAGTTTGATAGAAAAAGGAATGTTTTCATCTTCCCAATTGCCCAATTGTTTGCTTAAAATCGGAGTTTTCCTTTCAATATTTCAAGAACATTGTGCGAAAAATGGGGTCTGGAATGCATTTGGAGGATATCACCTCAAGCCTGAGTTTACAATGTTTCTTCTTCCTATGCCGCTACATCCAGGCACGCATGAAGTTATTGGATAGGCAGGGAGGGAGTTTCAAAAAGGGGAAGATGCGGCAAGGCACTTACTAAATGGGATGATCCTCCAAGTATAGGAACCTCTTTTGGGTGGGAGGGGGTTCTAAAGGCACAAAATTTGGTGGTGTATCTATTGTCGAATTCCTGGAGATCTTTGCTGGAAGTTCTGCCAGTGATTCACCTCAAAGCATCCATAAGTTTCTGCAAACAAGAAACGTGGGCCAATGCCCACAAGTTGCATGTCAAATTGTCAGGATGTATATTTCAAATTTCGGATCGTAAAGGAAAGAATATTAGTTTCTATCCCATTCTTATTTTTGGCTGTCCCTTAGTAAGGAATGATGAAGTGAATCCCCTATCATAACCATATACAGCTTGATTTGAATAAAATCCCACCACTTCTGAATCAATAAAGTTGTAATTACACATGTTAGTATCATGTTAGTAGTAAAAAATCACAGAACAATTCCCCATTCGCAACTAACGGGGGAGCCAGTTGCCCTCCCTGAAACCAACAGCCAAATTTATTTTCAGGTGCGAACTTGCTCAGGGAAGGTAATTGTACGGTATTTTTGAGGGATTTTCCCTTATCATACATAGTGATTTCATGTGATTCTCCTATATTTCCCTTATATCACTTATATCGTTATATCCTTTTAATTTTTGAATATACAGTGATTTCCCTTACAATTTATGGGTGCTTTCCATCCGCGCCACCTTTGTGGACCTTTCCAACAAAAACTCCCACCATGTCATAGGCCACTCCGGGCGGCTGCCGATGCGGCAGCACCAACGGCCAAGGCCGGGGGACACGGTGGGATGACCCTCCCGGGAAGGACCAGTTTGGTCCCTAAAAATGGTGGGTTTCCAAGGCCGGAAATCTCCAAACTTCCAAGGGGTGAAACATTTTCAAGGGCGAAATGGCTGTTCGTTTCAGGGAGGGTTTTTTTGGGTCCCTACGAGACGTCCGGCACTTTTGAGTCGATGATGTTTTTCCGAACTTTCCCATTTGGTGTTATATATTCCTGGAGGGTAATTGAATCTCAAGAACTGGAACTTGTGACATATTTGACTTTCTTGAGATGTTTGAAGTGTAAAAACTGTTTTTTCCCAAGCAGATCTGATCCAATTACACACCTTGGAGATTATATCAGATGTTTGTTTTTGTCGACATATGTTTTTCCTAGTCTTCGTCTATTCGTCATTTGACCAGTTACTTTCATGATGAAACCAGCCATCAGATTCGGCGGAGTTGTTTTGAAGCTTCCAAACACCACATCTTACTGCTTTGCCGTTCATTTTTGTCCCCATATATATAATTCTTTCATATTGGGTAGAAGTCGAAAAATTAATTTATATAGATGTTATTTTTTCGGTTATGAGTTATGATTCCCTAGACATCCGGGGCCACCTCCTGAGAAGGTATTCAACGGACCGTAAAAAATCATAATACCCAAAACACTTAAACCTCAGGACGTATGACTGGATGTCTAGGGATTTCTCCATGATTTTTTCCTTCCATTTTTTCCCATCAACCCGCAACCTGCCTGCAACCAGGCGGGACGGCGCAGCTCTGAATCTCAAGTGCCTGAGGCCTGGGTTCCCATAAAACGGACCCGTACCATTCCCATACTTCAAGGGAGTGCTATTGGGAATAAGGTGTCCCACTAGTTGGTGAGTTATATAGGGATTTCCCTTGAGGATGCCCAGTTTTTTTTTCACTCAAAACCCATCCATCTTTTAAACCATCAGGTTTCCAATATCTATGCACGTCGAAAGTCGGCGCGGATCATGTTGCTGCCACAAAAGCTACAGGAGGCACAGGGTTTTTTCGGGACGGAGGATTGTTTATAGTTGCTTGACAAGTGTGGCAGGGTTTGTGGAGTTCAAATCCTTTGGTGACTACTTCATAACCAACAAACGGACAAACAAACAGACAAACAAACAAACAAATGCCGAGGGTGACTTGGAAAAGAGATTTCCTTTGAAAGAATCAAGAAGAACTTTCATAACTTCTTGGCATGTAAGCTTAAAGTGTTTCAGGCCTAAAAGCTTGGTGTTCAGGTTGATTGTTGAATCATTCAGTTGAAACGGCAAGATTACCCCTTTCTCCCATCATCATGGAAGTGGAATATCCTCTGAATGAAACGAACCAAAATATGGGGAGATTCGCCCATTTTGCACTGAGCAAAGGTTAAAGATATGATTAAATAATTTTGGGAGGGAGCGTATTGATTTTGATTCCCCCAATCGAGGTTGAACATGTTTGTTGCCACAAAAAGATAGGATAGGCATCCAAAAACACATCAGCACAACCCAAGCCTAGAGATGATTGTCAAGCCTAAACATGACTTGGAGGTTATATAATATGTGGTAAGCACTTCGGACTTTTCTCAACGCCGATCTCAAGTACCTTTTCTATAGGCGGTAGTTTGAAACATTTTCTTATTTTCACCCCGGAAACCTGGAAGAAATGATCCAACTTGGCGAGCATATCATTAAGATGGGTTGAAACCACCAGCTAAAGGTTTGCATGTTTGATAGCAGCCTCGTGTATGAAGAAAAAATCGATGAACAGAGGGATAAGAGCTGGCTATGTGAAAACCAAGTATACCGCCAACCTCGGATAAAGTCATCAATGGAAGATGTTTGGTGTGTGTTTTTTTTGATAAGTGAAAGATCTATATACTTTAAAAAAACAAAAAGCTGTCCACTATTGATTTACACTAAGTTTTACATCCATATTGTTTGTTTAACAAAAGAACCTTACATTTTTTCCAACTGCCAAACTGTTCTTGAAAAACAAAATCTCATCCCCAACCTTTGAGGCATCTGGTGTCAAACCTCAAAAAGCGGCAGCTCCGAGGTGCGGAGTTGTGCCGGTTTTGTTTCTGCCGGATATGTCCGGATGGAAAGGGATTGAACTTAGAATCCTATGAAACTCTCCCTGAAACAAACATTTTCGCCCCCTGAAAATGTTTCACCCCTGGAAGTTTGGAGATTCCTATTGGAAACCATAATTTTTAGGGGCGAGCTGTTAGTTTCAGGGAGGGTATGGGGATAGGATTGGAACCCTCAATCCTACTCTAGGGAGGGGTCTGGATTCTTAGGGTGTAGCAGTTTTAATATCGAAAATCTACAATTTTATTGGAATCACCTCCCATAAAAAATGGGAATATTGAGGTGGATGAAGATGCTGAATCTAGGTGGGTGGTTTCGAAGTTTTTTAATGTTTTACCCCTACTTAGGAAGATGATGCAATTTGACCTTTGATATTTTTCCGGGAGGGTTGCGTCCAAGAAGTTGACAGTTGCAGGATGGCTTCAGATTTGGCTTTAGCCTTGTTGTTGTTCTTGTTGTTGTTGTTGTTGTTGTTGCTGTTGTTGTTGTTGTTGTTGTTGTGTTGTTGTTGTTGTTGTTGTTGTTGTTGTTGTTGTTGTTGTTGTTGTTGTTGTTGTTGTTGTTGTTGTTGTTGTTACACCTTCACTGAAAGCCACAGTTATAGGGTTTCGCATCCTAAGATTTAAGTCAACATTGCCACAAAGTATGCGAACATAACTTGCAATTGCCGCCAAAAGGTGTAGCAGAACTCGGAGATAGCGTGTTGGTAAAGAAAGCAGTTAAAACCACAACTCTTTACTGAGTTGTGGTTTAGTTGAAATGTTTTTTTGTTGACCTTCCCACATCATAAAGACCACAACTAAGTGATGAAATAGATCAGGTACTTGGCTTTTTGAGGATTGGAATATTCCAAAGCTTTAGAAATGGCGGGTGTCTTTCAAATTCTCATGGTGTTGAAACAAGCCAGTTATCCTCCCATAATCTTAACACAGGCTATAAATGTTTTTCGCCTATTTTCATTCGGTAAATTGGAGATCTCACATCTCCCAAAGGGGTGGGATATGTTGGATCTACCCCCCCCCCCCCCAGGACGCCAGTGGCAAATAAAGGTTAATACTATTGGGATTCCCCCTACCTAAAAAAATGTCATCACCATCCTGCTGGTGACGAGGAATCCGCAAGGAATCCGCATCCTGGCTGGGTCCCGGTCCGGTAGATTTGAAGGGATCAAAAATAATAGGTACTATGTATGGTATTAAATAAGCTATATAATATAAAAAACCTGTTTTAAAAAAATGGAATCCTTTCATCCAATGGGGATATAAAATGGGTATAACCTTAATAATTCCTCACTAAATGGGGAATCCCCCACCTACATTTTCAAATTGGACAAACAATTTCCATTAAAAGATTTGTGGCGTTTGCTCCTGCCAGGCCCGCCTTGCGGCGTCGTACCACCTTCGCAGTACCACATGGGACCGGAGCGCCATGGCGGAGAACGATTGAGGTAACTACCCCCTCCCCTTGAAACTACCCAAAGTGCCTGAAAATCAACGGTTCTAAGATGATCCATTTCAAATGTTCAGCCCATTTTCAGAGGATTTGATTAGTTTTTAGTGAGGTAGTAGGTATTTCAAAAGAAGAAAACGCTTTCAATTGGGAGATTTGAAGTTTTGTTTGGGATGATCAAATTTCAAATTCTACTGACTATCCTCTCAATTTCTGTTTTTTGGTTTGGATTTGTGCTTCAGAATCGATGTTGACAGCTGAAACGAAGAGCCAGTTTAGCACTGGATGGAGTTTCCCAAGCATTCGTCAACCATCACCCACCAACCCTTCACGAATTCGACGGCGACGCCGACCACGACGACGACGACCATGCAATCAACCAATTATTAAACCAAACAATTTCTCAATTAATGCGTTGAGGAAGGAATGAAATGAATGAAAGGAGTCAATGAATGAAGGAGCAAAGGACATGAATGAAAGGAATGAATGCATGCATGAATAAACAAATGAATCATAGACACCACCACCTTTGTTTCATGTTGTTGTGTACCCATGTGAGTCTAAAATAGCCTTCTCAGCTGAGGATGCAGAGTCTCTACCTCTTCGCAACTTGGATGAAGTGCAGGTTGTTGCAAGTCATGTCGCTCAAAGAATCTGTTGGTTCTTCATACGTTTGGTATCCCAATGTGTAGCATTTTTTGGACAACCTAAACCTACAAGTGAACCTGTGATTACAAATATATCTTGTATTTTCACCCCGATCCTTGGGGAAGTGGTCCAATTTGACTAATTTCATCTTATCTGGGTTGAAATCCCACCACCTACAGAAGGCTCTTCAATAATTGATGCAGTTTTTGTTGGGGCTGGCAAACGGTAAATGGTGGAAAACATCATGTTGTAGAATTTGTTTATCCAACAAAAGCTGTCAGACCCCAAGCAATTGAAACGTAGCTTCATCAAGTCACTCACCCTTTCTTTTCGTGAACCGAAACTAAGCCGAAACCGTTGGAAGTCAAGTGGTTGAAAAGTCGGATTGGGGAAGCAATGCTTTTCTTTGTGAGTCCGGCCAAGTGGCTGAAGTACAAAAACCCGAAAGTGTTTAGTCTTTTACTTGGTGGTGGTTTCAAATATTTTTAAATTTTCACCCTTAGCTGGGGAAGATTCCCATTTTGACTAGTATTTTTCAAAGGGGTTGAAACCACCAACCAGTTTATTATTATCTAAAATCATACATTTATATGCATTTTACTATATGCATTTGATTATTTCCACGAATATCCGCACATAAGCATTTTCTAATGCTTCAAAAATCATTTGGTGTGTTTTACAACAAAACGTGGTTCAGCCATGATGATGATCTCTCCATCCTTCCATCTCAGGTTTCCTCATGGGTGGCAATGCGGTGGTCTCCAAGGCTGAGTGATATATATAAGCCTGAAAATTTTCAGGTGTTTAACAGTGACCCCCCCTGGTGAAATTTTTCAACGGTTGATACGGGGAACCCCCCCGAACACAAAACATGGAAAATCATAGAAAATCACCACTTTGGAAAGCTTGGAATCATCTTCCAAGCCTACATTTTTTGTAACTTGCATGATAGTTTTGGGAAATGTTATTCCGAGATACTCCGACGATTCTGGAAAGTTTCAAAAAAAGCATCCAGGGTCTCTAATCTCCAAAGAATCCGAGCTTGGAGATGGCTCTTTTGCCATTTCTAAAGCCCAAAAATATTTTATCAGCAACTCCTTTCTCTCCAATATCTTCCATCTAACATTTTTCTCACACATGTTTTTGTGTGCCAACTCAACAAAACGGATGGTGGTGAATTTTTGTTTAGCCCCCCAAAAGAGAAACTTGTTTTTGTCGTGATAGAAAACGTTTTCCAACACATGACGTGCCCCTCCCGATTCTGAAGGGCAAAGCTGGTGGTGAAGGGAAGTTGTTACGTCCCAGTTTGCGAAAGGATGGACAGAAGCTGGGCAGCACCAAATTCGTGGGAATCTTGTTTTTTTCTAAAAAAAACAAGTGGAGCTCATGATGCCCAAATTGACCTCTTGCTTGAAGCCTGAGAATGTTTTACCTTTTTTTTGGTGGCGTAAAAACGAAAAAAGGGGAGGGTTCTTCGTTTTGTTTGCAGATGGGAGGATTCACCTTGAGAAGTGCAACATCTTCTCACATGGGTTTTGGCCAGCATTTTCCAACGAATGGAGTCTTCACCCCTGGAGATTTTAATGGGAACAAAAACTGTGCAGCACGGAAAGAATTGCGAGGGTTTTGTTTATATAATACATCCTAAAATGGTTCGCCAGAGTTCAGCCATCCAAAGAAATGAGATAAAATGCGCATTGCGCATGTTCCTTGATTCCTTTCTTTCACAACCTTTGCATTTGAAGGTGCCGCTAATGTCAGGAAAATTCAAACGTGTTCGAAACCGACACCAAGAAAACGAGATATGAGGCTTAGATGCTAAGGTATGCTTCTCAGTCCTAGGTTTGGACATCCTTGTTTTCAGATGTTTTGCCATGCGAGAGTTTCCAAAGATGCTGGTTACTGGTTGACACCTCGAAATCATTGGTTTTTGTTGAAGTGGATGAATTTTTTGAAAGGTAGTGCTGACCATCCAACCACAGGCACCGGTCCGACGCAACAAAAAATCCAGTTGATACATTGATCAAAGTGGACGTTAACAGAAAAATAGAATGACATTCACACTTCAAAAACAAAACTGGGCTTTGTCGAAAAAATGCTTTCATTCCATTCCCAAGTTGGATTTTCCAAAATTTGCATTTTGAAGAGGGTTTGGTGATGCTTTTTTTTTCAGGTAAGTTGCCACCCACCAAGCAAATCCCGTTGTTGCTCCACTGGAGCCGAGGATCTTGGATGGTGCTGTTTCGGTGTGGCACCGAATCGATTCGGCAGGCCTTGGGGCATTTTTTTTTCCAGATGCCAGGTGGCTCGAGTGAAGGATTACAGTGATACACCCCGGTAACCGGGTGCGGTAAACTAACTATGGAAAATGGACCCATTGAAGATGTTTTTCCTATTGAACATGGGGATTTTTCATGGCTATATGTTAGTTTCAGGGATGGTATCACAAATAACGGGTTTCCATCAAAAGAATTTTTTGCATAAAACAACATCATTCCTGGTGCATCCTCATCCTCCCCCCCCCCCCACAAAAAAAAAACAAAGTAAGAGTATATGTATACCCTCCCTTAAACTAAGATTCACCTGAAAAAGGAATTTTTGGAATGCGAATTTTGTTTCCTTTTGGGGCACAAAAAAAAATGACTATCTTCAGGGGCTATATAAATGGCTGTTAGTTTCAGGGAGTGTACTGTATTTGCCACCCGTGCTATCCAAATTGATGTGGGAGAAAAAGACATTGCATTCATGGAGCGGCACGGTGGCACGGTGGGTATATAACGCCAGGTCTTCCCACTTCGAAACCTTCCGAGGGCGCAGTGACGGTGCCATTCAGTGGTTGACTAACGGGGGATGTTGGGGCTGGTTCTGGGTTGGTTGCTTAGCTATTTTCACCAGACATTTTTTTCTAAAAACATGTTCTACGTTGCTGATGGTTGATTCCAAGTGATTGATGTTTCGTTCCCAAAGCTTGTGGTTGCATGTTGTTTTTGTCAATTTTGACGTTCACGCTTTGACGTTCCATAGTTTTTCGAATGGGTGGGGGTAAACTCAATTTACCAACCGGAAAAAGCAGGCCAATCAATCAGAGAAAACACAGCAAGAAACAGATCTTCTGAGTTGGTTGTGATATTAATTTTCAGTGAAAAGGTGTACCCTGTCACTTCTCTCCCTCCCAGCCATGTTGTTGGACGATGACCTTTGGCATTGCGCCCAATGCCATGGTTGATTTGATCAAATCCATGGGGGATGTTTGCGTTGTTTTTTGGGGAAAAAGGGTAGTCGGGTAGTCATTCATGCATGAAGATTACACCCCCGAAAACTAACATGGAACCTAAAAATGATGGTTTCCAAAAGGAATCTCCTCTTCCAGGGGTTCATTTTCAGGTTCCATGTTCTTCTTCAGGGGTGTAGATTCTTTGGAGTAGCTTTTGCTGGACATTTGTTGTCAAAGTATGTCTTGATTTTGAGAAATGTTAGCCTTGGATGGTGCTGCTGGGATTGCACCAGATGGTTTGCAGGTACTCCCACTACTTCCCATGACCAATTTTCTGAAAGGAAAGATGGAAAGAAGCAAAAATGCCGTTTTGGTTCGCTTTGTTCCTATTTAAGCATCACTCAAATCCATGGAGTTTCATGGTCCCTGCCTATAATTGAATTGACTTATACAAACCTTTGCAACAAAATATCTTTAGGATGTCAAATATGAAACGCCATATTTCCATATCCAAGGACATTTCTTTGTGGATTACCCCGGGGTCGTCCAAGGCCGTTTTCGCCACGCCTGCGAAAACGTCACGTTTCCCCCGAAAGGTGTTGTGTTTCCGTGAGAGTTTGGACCCAACCGAGCGCTATGAATTGTTGGCCGTGGGCTGTAAGAGTGGTACTCCTTGGGATGGATTTTTCAAACAGGGAAGGGGTAGTGGTGGAAAAAATCGGGGTGGTTGGGATATGTTGGGATGATGGCCCGGCTGATGGCTAATTTGACTTGACCATTTTTTGCAGAATTTACGGGGGGGGGTAGATATATGTATAGGCCACAAAAGGAGTAGGACAGCAATAGACTAGGCCTCTTAGGCTGAGTGGCTGCATTAGAGTAGAGGAAATGGATGGATGGATTGGGGGTGGGCATAAGAATGACACATTCATGTGAGTCGAATGAGGGACACTTGGGAGTTTGGATGATAAAATTTGAAATCGGAAGCGATGATGGACCAACAGAATTTCCAGATTTTAACTAGTTGCCAATGAAGATTTTGTTGTCGGATTTTGATTGCCACATGGCTGAATATTGAAAATCCAAAAAAAGAAAACATGAATCCCAATATCCGACTTTAATATCTTGTTAGGCCAATATAATAGTAGACTTTCTGGGCCGCAAGAATATCCCATGGGCTGTCAAACCTAAGGTTTACCAACGCACTTTGAACAGTAGCCAATAGCACTTCAATAGACAAAGCCGGTTTAGGCTTATCATCTACGGTATGTGTTTGCGTTCCCAACATCTTCTTTTGAGTCATACTCAGATTAGTTTTGAAACCATATTGCCATATACCTGTTCAAAATCTGTGTAAAGTTCACTTTCTTCAGCATGTTCAAGTTCCAGCATATTTGATGCACTATTCCTTATGTTTTCTATGGGGCCCCTGTTTCGGGTTGCATCAAAACACGTTGTCACACCGATGACCCCAGGTACCCTCTCCATCTTCCGTATCCGTCGCACGGGTGTGGATACTTCAATGCAGTGAGTTTACTGCAGAAAGGGTAAATCTCACGATTTCTAAAGTTGAAAGCTTGCTGATTCTGGGTGGTGGCAACTCAAATATTTTTTATGTTCACCCCGAAAATTGGGGAAGATTCCCATATATTTTTCAAATGGGTTGAAACCACCAACCAGTGATGTTGTTCTTAAAAAAATGTGTGGAGTTGGATTAGCCCACTTAATAGTAATAGTCACCACCAGGATGGCGTTACATTTTGAGGGGTTGGGGGGAGGCCCTCAAACTAAACCTTCCTGTGCCACGAAAAACTGGGAAGAGGGTAGACCTCAGTGTGGATATGATTTTGACCCCAGAACCAACACTAATACTAATACACCCCAGAAATTTCACACAGATACCAAGCATGGCCATGTTTAAAAAGGAGTCACCTTTTCCAAACCATCATTCTGAGTATCCAGTTAGTCTTCGCGGGAGTAACTGTGATTGCTTTTTCAGAAATAAGTGTGAAGTGATGCACCACAACGAAGGTCCGGTAGCAAAAGGTCCACCTGTTAAACTCTGGTTGTTCGTCTAATTGTTTTTTTTATCCACTTTCACATGAAAGGTTCATGTTTTTTTCTTTTTGCGGATTCTTTTAGGTGCTTATTAAAACAATGATTTGTGTTCCTGTTGGGTGGAGTATGGCTCACTTAGAGGCTTGCACTCTGATTCATCCCAGGGTCCCTGGTTTGTTTCGCGGGCGTGTCGAAACGCCAAGGAACGTAGCATAGAAGAGGAAAGTGGTGAAGATATCCAGGTCATTTGACATCTCAAAGGGAAGGGAGAGAAGAAGTGCGATGTTTGAATTGGGGAAGGTGGTGAGACATAAAAGTGGGGAAGGAAGATGATGAGGCACATAAAATGTCAACAGGGTTGTAGAAACTCGAGTTGCTCTCTTTTCATATAAACGGTTCATCTACCACTCCACCACACTTCATCGCGAAAACGATGTGGTATTCCCAATTTGCTTCACTCTTTGGTGTTTGACATCCAAAGTAAAGTCCCAGTGTGAATTGGGTGTGATAGGGTGTGTTTTTTGGGGGTGTAGAGACCATTGCCCTGAAAATGATGAAAAGTTCGGTGTGAATATACACATCAACTTCAACTATGCATCATTGCCGAAAACAGGAAAAACATAACAACCACACCCCCCAACTCAGATAAGTCCGCTCCCATATGACCAGGTGGTAGCCCGACAACAAGCACATGCCAAGGCTATTACGTCACTAAGCCTGCAGCATGAGGTCTGAAACTGGATCCTTCAGTGACATGAATTGGGTAAAGGACGGTAGGGTCACATGCCTCATGGATTGGTACCAGATATCCAAGTACTCATGGCAACAGGTATATAAATCCACCATGAGTGTAAATGTGTACTGTACTTACTGTCTGCATTTTCACTATGAGTTATTAGAAGTGAGCAGCAAGGGGGCGGATGTTGCTTTTTGCTTCCCCCCATTCCAACTTCGATCTCAACCACGAAAGAACTCAGGTCAATGTGTTTCAGCGCTGGAGGTGATTTGGTCATCACGAGTTCCTCAGAGACTTGGTCGTCCATTCGGTTCCCCAGTTGTGTGGCAGAATAATATGTTTCTATCATATTTGTTCCATTTAAGATCTGGGGTCATTGAATTTTTACCCATGTTCCAATCCAAACTCGATGCATTAAGCTTTTTGAGGATATTTCCCTGCATCCGTGCAAAAATGTTTGTGTCCAACAAAAATTGACCGACTCCCAGTTTCAACTTAAATTTTCTGGGTGTAAAACCAACTAGGCCACCCCCCCCCTTGAAAACTAACCACATGCAACAAAAAAAACAGCAATTCCTGAGAGATCCGGAAATCCCACACGAGGATTGGACGGTGAGGGTCTACAATTTGAAGGAGGAACGCTTTGTTGAAGAGTTCACGGACACCTCCTTGGTGCCTTTGGTTTCACTCGGCTGAACATTTGCGGTGTTTCTTTTTAGGTTTCTTGAGGTTTTTGGCGGGTGTGCAAGTTTTATTGGTTTGTAGTGTGTGTACTTATCGAAAGGAGCGTCTTGACAATCGCCACTTGACCCAAAATATACACATCGAATCTTATGAAACACCGGGAGGGGGGGGGGGCAGGGCGGGCATTTAAATACATCCTTAAATTCAATTTCATCTGTCCTTAAATGACAAGGTCGTTTGGTCAGACACAAAATCCAAATGTGAGTAGTGAGTTTAGGGTGAAATCTTTTGCAACATGTCCAAGCAAGTCAGGTTGGTTGAAATATTTCACCCAGAAGATTCAGATTGATCAATTGATCACCCAAAAGTATTTTTGCAAGCCGAAATCCTCTCCCCCTTTTCGTCGTGAACTCAAAAGTTAACTGACCCAACATTCGACAAAGGTGGTTTGTGCAGTGAGTTTGCCAAAACCTGGAGCATTGATCACAGCCAATGCCAATGCAGTGCTGCAGTTTCTTGACGATCGAAGTTGGAGGAAATTAGGAAATATTCCCACAAATTTCTTCGTGGCAGAAATCCATAACGCAGAAATCCTTGTAAATGTTGGGTGTAACAGCGTCCTCTCCAATGTGAGCGCATGATGTTTTTTCTACTGTTATAAGTGCCACTTCTAATTGTTGTTGTTGTTTTGCCATTTGCTGATAGGTATGTTTGACAGGATTTTTGCAAGTCAATAAAGTGAACCGAGTTTTCTTTTCTTGTATTCAACTTGGAAACATCCAATCTACCCTCTGAATAATCGATTCTTGCGCTGGAACATCCACCATTTTGCATATCAAGACAGCAAAGGTTTCATGATTTTTTCCAGCAACTGTACAAAAAACAAGCAGAAGAAGAACTACAAACAAAAAACACCAGGAAATTCCGTGTGCAGACCCGCCAGAAACAAAGAAGAGAAACACTGGAAAAAAAATACCATCACCAGGAGGATGTTTTCCTTTGAAAACACAAAAAAAAACACAACAACATCTCCCAGCAAACCCACCAGACTCGTTGGGAAGAACGGTTGCAACCCTCGATGCCTGAGGCTTCGAGGGTCTACGGCGGAACAACAGAAGGCCACCAACCGATCTTCACGTTTTTGGTGAAGTCAAAATGACTTATAGAAAAATCCCAATCCCAATCTTGGGAGGGTAGGTACAGCAATTTTTGGTTGAATCATGTTCTTCTTGAGGGATTTATTGCGTTCTCATGCGTTTTCAATCTACCATGGTTATACAATGTGTTTCAAGAAACATTTTTTGTTCTTGTTTACCATTCGTATTGATGTTTGCTGATTGGTTGGTTGTTTTCGACTGATTGGTTGTTTTCCAGGTGCGTTTGGATCACTACGCTCGATCCTTGATGTTAGCCTTGGGAGGAGGGGGATCTTAACATGCGCGATTTCCGAAGCAACCTTAAATCTGGGAGGTGTAACCGTGTAACCCCCCGGAAGTTTAACATAGATACCCAAAATAGTTATATGTGAATGGAGATACATTTAAGAAACCCATCCTTTTTTGGTATCTATGTCAAATTTCAGGGGTGTAACTGGTAGATCAAAGAATCATAAAGAGGTGGGTGTGGTTTCAGTACCAAAACGAAACAGGATTTGACTAAGATTAACTTGCATTTGGCTGATTCTCTCAAGACTTGCCATCAATTTTTCCATTTTTTGGGGGGTTGGAATTTTTGTTCCAATGTCCTCCAACAAAAAGTGGTGATGTATTTTCAAGGCACATTTTTACCAGAAAGGAGTTTGGCACTTTAGCTTTTGAGGTTGGAAAATGGAGGTCAAATTTTGCTGGGAAATTACTCATTTTTGGATAGTTTTGTAAGGGAATCCCCCCCCCAAAATACCTCAGGTTTAGCAATTGTTCCGGAACATTTGCAATGTTTGGTTGTAGATTGTAGATGTTTAGTTGAATCTCATGATTTTTCAAATGCTCTATGTATGGAATATGTAGCTGGTACCTACATTTACCATAGTAGGTGAATATACCAGTCCCATTGAAAGTGCCTCAAATGCTTCTCCCCAACTTCGCGCCAGGACGAAGGTTGCTGGCAGGCACCAGTCGTGGGCATGTGCACTTCTTCGATGTCACAGCGCAAGGATTGGAGAGGCATCATTGGGGGGGACAGAAGTTGCGGTTTTGTTGTTGGCTATTTTGAAATTTCAAAATCTGTGAGTCAATGACTCAATGACCTTTTTGTTTTCAAAATTTGGAACACAAAAACGCTCTAAGTTCAGCGATTGAAGTATATTTTGGTGATACCTTTTGTACCCCATTATCCAATTTGACTTTCATATTTGGCGTAGTTGGACTCGTTAAAAACCCACCAACTCGGTAACAATTGAAGACCTGTTTCAGAGTTCCATTCCCCACCGTTTTCCAACCGTGAAAATGCTTGGCATTTCAGGTTGAGTCACGAGGGTCTTCAGGCGCGGTATGTGAGAACCTGTGGCCTGTGGATTCATCCGAAAATCAAATGGGGTCCAGTTTTTGGATGCTGGTGTCATCATCCACCATTCATCAGAATTCATCATTAATCTTCATGTTCATCGTCATCGTCATCGTCATCACCATCAATCATCATCATCATCATCATCATCATCATCATCATCATCATCATCATCATCATCGTCATCGTCATCGTCATCGTCATCATCATCATCATCATCATCATCATCATCATCATCATCATCATCCTCCATCATCCACATCCATAACGCTCAAGCACTTTTGCTGACCAGGTGGGGCAGAATCATGCGGCCTTGACATGCTTGACTTTGGCGCCATGTCCAGATAATCCACCTTTGGTATTGGCCAACTGTATGGACCCGATGACATGGGAATGCCTTGGGAAAAGTAGGGAGCTCGGATGGTCATTTAGGTCTTTTTGACTTGGAAGCTAACAGGAAAATCGACCATGAAGTCCCATCTGAGATCTTTAAAACCGCCAACCTTCCAAGAGAATTTTCGAAAAATGGAAACTTCATTGGCGCCTCGTTTCGGCTGAAGTTTTTTTCCTGCACCCATGATTGAAACTGCCAAAACTGTTGATGGATGGATGGATGTTTTAAAGAAAAAATCGCAGGACAATACGGTGTGCATCATGCAAGCCAATGCGCAGATTACCAACTTAACCATCCAACGGCGCTTGGCCAATGCCCACAGGCCGGCCCGTGGTGAAAGGGTGAGGGATGTGATCGGCAAGAAGATGGTGGTTTTTTGTTGGTGTTTGAATTCTCTGACATTCATCAATTCTAACCTTAAATCTGTGTGTTTTTGATCTCACTAGACCTACTCCAACACGAAGTCACTAGCCGAATATGTGGAACAAAAAAACTGATGACTGCTTCCGTTTTGATAATATGCTTACATTGAGAATTCTGTTTTGTTTCCCTTGCCCCCTCTCATCCCATCCGGCCGTGTGCAATTCGTGAGGCTCTTGCCCTTGAGGTTGCATGCTCAGCGTGTGAGATGAAGATGTCATTGACAGGTAGATACTTAGGAATGTTTGCATTTTGTTGTGGTTCATTTTATAGATACGTATGATGATAGAAGGTAGAATATCAGAAATGTTTCAATCCTACATTTAAAGATCATATGTAACATAGGTACTAGCTCATTATATATAACATATATGTATACATATATATACTTCTATCTTTATACATCTCCTTTTATGTAATATATATATATATATAAAGATGCATCGTTGCCACCGGTGTTTGCTTAGGTCTAGTCACGTGCCTGGTCACTATGAGGAGGGTCGCGGTGCTGGCTTCGTGGCCAGTGGTGCAGAGGATGGCATGGTGCCTTGGGCCTTCGGCCGGCAGAACGTAGCGTGGATGTTCCATCAAAAATTACATGGTGGTACCCCCCATTTCACACCCCAAGTGCTGATCATTTTTCGTAGGAAAATGATTGGTTGTTGGGGAAACCATTTTTGATGAGCAAAAGGTTAAACAACCATGATTTGTGGGTGGTTTTTGGCCCATTTTTCACTGAGCAAAGGTTAAAGATATGATGATTATATAATTTCTAGGTGGTGGTTTCAAAGATTTTTTGATGTTCACCCCTATTTGGGGAAGATTATCCAATTTGACTAATATTTTTCAGATGGGTTGAAACCACCACCTAGATGAGTAATGAAAAAAAGCCCTGGTTGTTCAGGGTTATACTACCCAATTATAGGGTATGTAGGTTGTTTAGGGATATCCGGAAGAATGAGGGGAATAACAATCCAATTTATGGTTGTTTCCTTTCATCCTTTTGGAGTGCATAATTTCCGAAAGAACAAAAACATGAGATTCCTTCATAAGGGATGTTTGTTTGCATTTCGGTAATTCCCAGATAAGAAGGGAAAAAACCATACCCCTCCCTCTCATGATCATGGTTCAGTGGAAAAATGGGTCTGTATCCCCAATAGTAGTTACCCTTCCAATATAGCCATTTTTCCACTGAACCACGAAAATTATTGGGAGAAAGAGTATATAAGTGTGTTTCAAAAAAGCAACTGGCAACGTAACCCAAGTACTCCAAATCTGAGCGACCCTGACCTCAAAATGGTGAGCTGTCAATGTGAAACTTCTTCCGGGATATCAATGATGACCAGACTCCAACCAATGTGGTGGAGGACTAGTTGGCCAACCAATGGGTGGGTTTCTTTACTATGTTGTCACTTGAAACATATCACCATATCCCATGCGTTTTCCTAAAAGGGAAGCAGGAGCATGGGAATCACAGGATGGAAGGGTCCCAATTCACTTCAAAATCCACCTTGAGGGCTTAGACGAACATTTCATTTTGCAACGTTAGATGTGGAATGGAGTACCCTCCTGTTACCCTCCTGAGACTATAGCACCTGCAAATGACTGGTGTGAACTTCCCTTTTTGGGAAGGCTTCCGAGCAGGTGCGAGCTGTTGGTTGCAAGGAGTATATATATATGATATGTAACCTAGCAATGGATTTTCCATGTGTCAAGATGGATTTCCAGAGAGAAAATTACATCCAACAAACTTTTTAAAAGACATCAGCAGTTCGTGCTGCATATTCCTTCCCAAAACAACAAAAAAAAGAAACCAAAAATCCCAATCTGGTGGCTCGATTGAGGTGCGTATCTTTGACTTGGAAAGTGCCTTTGACTTGAATCGATTCGGAGGGATGGGCCATGGGTTGGATCTGGCGGAAGGGCCTGGGCCCGGAAGGTCGAAGTTGTAGTTCTGACTCAGCCAATGGCCAACCTTTAAACTTTGGGGGATTACGTATTTAGTAGGAAAAATATAGTGAATATAGTGTTAAACTTTTATTTCATGATCTTTTGGCTGAGTAAGAGTTGGGAATGAAAAGGATAAAACAACATAATAATGTGAAGTGAAGATGAAACAACTCGAACCCAACACATCTTTTGGTTCGAGATTGGATGTCAAAATAATCGCTTTATTTCAAGTAAGCTTCCCTTATTGCTTACTTCCATCATTCATCTTGTGATTTCAGATATCCCCTAAAGTTGCAGAATCAAAATCTTAGAATCTCAACATCAAACACAACTTTCCAACAGCATCCAACCTCAACTTTGGGCACCAAAAAACCCATTCCACCTTAGGAAATCGCAACGTTTCCCACCGTTTTCTCCCAGGTTTCACGGAGCAAGCCTTGGAAAGTCGTGCTGTTCCAATGGTCCCAGTGGTGGACGTGGCAGTGACCAAGCAATGTAGCTTAATGGCGTCAGGTGATGTTCATGGACGCGTGTTCCTGTGACATGGCTGTGATGTTCAGGGGATGGCTGGTCGTGGGGGATCATGAAAAAAATCCCATAAAGGTGGGGGGGGGCATTTAAATTAGCTAGGAAAGGCTGGGAAGTTGAGGATCATTTACCCAGAACGATGATCACAAATGCGGGGAGTTATGGTAGTTATCGTGCGGGATCACAACTTACAATCGTTTGAATTCTGATTGGAAGAGTCAAATGTTCAATCCCAAGGTTTTTGTTTTTTGGGCAGGTGAAAACAAGCATCGTCATCGTCCAACCGTGAACATTATTTTTTTCAATGCATCACATTGTTTTTTCAGGTGGAGTTTGAGCCATGTGAAAGTTGGTGGATTCTGTTCACTCTGTTCTGTGCGGGATGCACTTTTCCTTCCGTCAAAAGAATCACATGTCTAAAATGTGATTGTGAGGGAAAAACACCTTAGCTTTAAAAGCTAGCCAATGAAATCAACAGAAGAAAAAAAACAAAACAAATGGAGATATGTTGACGTGATACTGTGATACCATCACTGCCCTTTTAGCTTGAAGTCTTTGGACCCCAAAAAACATGTGTTTTGCCTTGTTTTTTGGCTGATTCTCCAAACATCTCTCTCTCCAATCTTCCATTTCTCGAATCTTGGGTGAAAAGTCAGACTCTTCCGTGTCGAGAAAGTCAAGTTGGTAAACTGTTCAGAAATTCAACTTTTCAGGGTGCCGAAACTTCCTCGAAAGATGGCAAGTTTATATAGTTTTTTTTTGGAGCTGGTTTTTGTTGGTTGAGTTTTTGGGAGGGAATCTAAGGGATCGGAATTTCTTTGAAACGGAATTTAAATTGATACCTATTGAGTTTGGGGGCGTTCAAAACCAATAGGAGTTTCTAGCTGCAAAATATTTGAGCTCAGATTTCGCGGAAAGAGGCAAGCATGTATCTAGAAATCCTAGAATAATACTCTCTAGTTACTCTACTTAGCCAAAATGGTGTAAAGTCATGTTGATTATTAAAAAACATTTATGTGATAATGATAATAGTGGTAAAGTTACAGGAACTCAGTTACTTGGCCTTAAATATGCGGCTCTTCAAGAGATAGATCTCGGTTAATGACATCAAAGTCTTTGTTGTTTTTTGTTGGTTCATAGAGATATGTTGATGTTGGCCCAAAGATGGGCTGACACTTATATGTTAAGATTAGATATGTATATTTACTACGCACAGTAAATTTAGTACCTACATGTATATATTGTATATGCATGTGTGTATATACCCTGCCCTGAAACTAACAGTTAGCCACTAACAAAAATTGTGGGTTTCCAATAGGAATCTCCTTTTCCAGGGGTGAATCATTTTCAGGGGCAAACTGTATAAGTTTCAGGGAGGGTATATTCTTTCATAAGCCATAGGATCCATGGGACTGGTGTATTTACCTACATTTACCATAAAAATCAACCATTCATGTAGGTAAATATACCATATATAGATGTTGTGGGTATATTTATGTAGTTACATGACACAGCCATCCTGGACTACGCTGGCTGCTGGCTGCGACCCCAAGGTGGCGTCGCGGTGGATCAGATGCTAAAGCGGTGGCCAACGGAGCGCATTAAACACCAAACCCGCCGAGGTTTTTCGGGGAAGGCAGATTGAAAAGGGTGTTTCCAAAAATAGGGGTACCCCAAAATGGATGGTTTATAATAGAAAACCCTATTCAAATGGATGATTTGGGGGTACCACTATTTTTGGAAACATCCAGATTGAAAAAAGGGAGACGTTGTTTTAAGGGTTTGCTAGTGTTGATGGAAGACATCCTGCACCTGGGATGTATAAAACCTTGAAAATGATAAATGATAAACTACCTATCAACTGGTGCAGGATTTCTTTCATCAACAGTATCATCACGCATTTGAGGGGCCGCAAAAAAATGTGATGTTGGGGAGATATTCATCGCAAAACCTTGTGAAATTTGTGAAGTGTGTTTAAAGAGCATATATCACTGAACGAAATCACCAGTTTATGTTGGGTTGAGGATCGTGGTATTTTTTTCCCTCGCCAAAAAGATCTGGTCTAGGAAGTTAAATTATTTGCCCAGAATGTTTGAAGGGTTTGGTGTGTTTAGTTCATGTGTTGCCAGAATCAGCCATGTTTGGATTATTGGTGGTTGAAATTGTCACATCTTTTTTTCATCACCCGAAATCGTGACACTAAAGATGAATCGCCCCCCAAACAGCGAGGTGTATCTTTGTTTGGACCTCTTTCTTAACCTTTACGAGAACAAAAGAAAAACATGTTTGAACAAAAATGTCAGAGTCAAAAATTGGAGATAGGTTGATTTCTGCTTATATAGCCTTCTCCGTTAAATGCCATTTGCATCTTGGCAGAGTTAATGTTTGGAGCAGCCGCGGCTGAAGAGAAAGGAGGGGGCAACTCGCATGAGGGAAATGCTATTCAAGAGTATTCAAGAGTTTTCTTTAAGGATTTTTTTTGGAGGAAAAGGAATCTGGGAATCAGTTTTATGTACCCTTATTTGAGGATTTAAAAAGATATGCTACTACCGATGTACCAACCATTATTTGTTGACAGGTTTTGGATCAGAGTTGCCCCAACCACATCAACTGGGAAGCTGGCGACTCCTTTTTGGACTGCCGGGCGATCTTCCCGGGGAAAACGGCTGCTGCTTGCCGTTACAGCGCCACGGTGTACCTGGGGTGAAATGGATCTCTAGTTTGACCTCTCATCAAATCGCCGACTGGGAACATTGGGAAGATGCTGATGACAACCGAAAAGTGCAATAGATCAAAATGTTACTTTATGGAATTATCACTCCAAAAGGCGATCAGTTAACCAGTAGGATGCAGCGAGATTGATTTGAACCACAAGCAAAGACATTGGATTCGTGAGCCACGTTTAATCTTAATTTGCCAAACAAATAGCTGAGTTTCACCTACTTGGAGTCTTATCACCGTTGTTTTTTGTTTGAAAACTGCCGACTTTTACCAACTTGTTGTGTTTCTTTCGACAATGTTTTCGCATCAATTGTTCCGCGAGACATCATCATCCTTCCTTCCACTTTGCATCTCTTTGTGTTGTTGATTTCAGTTTTTTCCCTTTTTTTCGGGGGGAAAGGTATGTATCACCTATGTATCTACAGATATCCCGAAAAAAACTCGTCAGGATCCGAAGCTTCCAGTCCCTTACTGGGAGCGAAGTAACCTAAATTTACCTTGGAAACAAAAAGCTGCAAAATAATTAGTTGACTCAAAAGTGCTGGTGTGCTGGTGGATTTGGATGATAATATTCTGATAAACATGGGAGTTTAGTTCCCCCCGCAAAAAGATGAAGCTTTAAAAGGCTTTTTTGGGTACACCCCTGAAGATTAACGGCTGGAACATGTCCTCATGCATTTTTTCCTTTCTTTTCATGGGTGATTTATAGCTTCCAGCCATTTGTCTTCCAGGGTGTAGTTTAGATGATTTCAAGGGTTTTCTGCCAAAACTCGGTGTTTTTTTTTTTAAGAAATTGAATCTTGAAGTTGTCCCTTTGTACGACCGTGGTGCTTTAAATTTCGTGCTGATGCAGACACATTGACTCTCGTCCAGCTGGCTGGTTCGGGGGTCTTTGCCAAGAGAAGGGATGATTTTTTTTAACTTTTCAGAAGGATGTGAAATTTGCGGAGTGTGGGGTTTCCCCATGAAGTTTCGATTGGTCGAAAATTATATCAAAAGAAATTGTCAGCAGATTCTTAAGGCTACATATTCATTCCTTTGTGTATCTATTTTTGAAAGGTTTCAACGAATTTCTTTAGCATCTCAACCAGGCAAGGTGTTTGCAATTTGGTTTAATCTGATACAACTGGTGCTTGTCTAACCTCCAGTTGTCAATCTCTGCAAAGCCTTGTCACCAGTGGCCGGAGTTTGTCCTCACATCGATTTCAGATATGGAGAAGGCGACAATGACGCGTTCGTCAAAAAAAGGTGGCAGCAAAGAAGTGGCAGGTTTCCACAGGATCCACCAGGAAAACAGGGTAGGCTTACTCTCTCTCTCTCTCCCAATTTTCATGGTTCAGTGTAAAATGGCAATTTTTGAAAGATAGCTACTTTTGGAGATACACCCCATTGTTTCACTTATGAAAGAAGGAATTATTTTGAACATGGTCCGAACAAAGAGGGCAATTTTGTCTTCGGTGAAATGTTTGTTTGAGTACCCTCCTGGGAACTAACATATCCCCTGAAAAGTCCATTTTGAAGATGATTTTCCTTTTCCCCAGGTGGGATATGTTAATTTCCTGGAGGGTAACTTGTTGTTACCGTTCAAAAATGAATGATTCTGAAGATGAATGTAGCTGGTGGGTTTCAATCTACTCAGCATGGTAGGGAACCCAGAGACTTCTTGCCAGCGTCTTCCCAAGGAAGCGAGTTCCACCAGAGGCAAGTTGCCATTGCGATGAGGGGGGAAGGATTTGAAAACATCTCAGTTATCCTCCCTGAAAACTATCATGGTTAGGTGGTTGACATTCGTTATGAAGCATCCTTAGATGAGTCTTTGAAAGGTTTATTACACTCCCTGAAATGAACAGCCATCTTGCCCCTGCAAATAGGCCCCAGAAGGAAATTAATCATTTTCCAACCATCAATCTTTAGGGCGCTTGCGGTTAGTTTCAGGGAGGGTCAGTAGAGTCGATTTTTGTTTTTCCATGTTTGTTCTTTAGGGGGGAAGTTTAGATAGAGATATCAAATTCCCAACAGCAGTTTGAAGCTATCAAATGAATCTCTGAAACCTGCCTCCAATATGACTCCATATGTTAGTTTTTGTATGTTTTTGTTGATGTTTCAATTGGGGTTTTCTGCTGGTTGTTAACGTCAAGAAGCATCGACATGGACCTGACTGGTGCAGTCCACCGGACCACCCTTGATGCCGGTGGCAAATGAAGGTGGTGACCATTGCATCCTGGGTTGGGTTGTTAGATCCAAAATAGAATTTCATGGACCCAAAAAGATGTTCAAATCTTTGTACTAGACCTGCTACCCAGTTTTTGGGATCTGAACAAAACTCCCAGATTTGGAGAGAAGTTTTCATGGTAAGCAGAAACCGCTATGGTGGTGTGCATGTTGATGATATATGAATTTCTGGGGTGTCACTACTTTACCTTCGCTTCTTTAGCACCATGTTGGTCTACGAGACATGGCTTTTGATCAACAAATCTCATCCAAAGACTTGGTGCTTTGTTTGTGTTTTTTTTTGGTTGAGGGATGAAAAACTAGAAAAAACATATTCAGCCCTGAAAATGAACGGCTGGTCCCGCCAACGTCATGGAGGTTTGATTCAGGTGATGTTCGTTTGCAAATGGGTGATATCCAGGTGTCATGTTAATTTTCAGGGTGTACCACTCAATTTCAATGTGAAAAATTCGCAGGGTTTTTCTGACTGAGTCACTAGTGAATCCTCCCACAGACGAAACATGAGACTTCGGCAAGGAACTGGCGGTGCTGCGGGCACGAGGGACTCTCAAAGAAGCTGAAGAGGCAGCTGAAGAAAATATCTAGCCTGAAAAATTTGGGATGTCACAAGAATTAGGGACCACCCAAAAGTGAACAAATTTTAGTGGGAATGTTCTGAAGAGGTAATGGGTTTGAGGGGATCCTGCTAACGTATTTGGCAGCATTGAGACCTTCGGTCTAGCCAGACCTTTGCGCTTTTTTGTGGGTATTTGGTGGGTTTAAGTCGGAGGGGCTATGAGAAAGGACATTGGGGAAAGGGTCGTTGAGACAAATTCAGATATCATCAAAACCCTACGACCTCATGCTATATCAGTGTTTGCAATATCAGGAAATTGTCCCAAAAATGACCTGACAATACCTGGCATACCTAATATTTGGATTGCTCGAAGTGATTTGATGATTTGACATGTAAGATGAGTCACCGGAGCCTTTACTTCAGAGGCTTCTCCAATACTGTGATGCATGTTCCCAGAAAGTATTGACCCTTCCAATCATCTAAGACCTAGGAATAGCCAGCCTGCCAAGTGAGAACATGTCATTTGGATTGAAGGTTCTTTCCAGCATAGCTGGATGGTGTAATGAACTTGTTGAATCAAGATAATTATACATATAATTCTATACCTACATGTATTATCATGTATACCATATACATTCTTAAAAGCGGTATGTATATATATATATTTATATAGATAGTACATTATATATCAAAAATATGTGTGTGTGTGTTCTGTTTTTTCATATCTCATATCAATCACCTATGCAAGTCTCAAATCCTTCCACAAGAACATCGAGATTCAAAACTGAGACACCAGGCCTTGCGCAGCGCGCAGCAAGAAGCTTCTGAAGCACAAGAGTCTCTCAGGAGTTGCCACATGAAATGTAAGGTGGAACTGGAAGAAGCTGGTTATCCCATAGGATTCATGTATGGTAAAGGGTGTATTTGCCTACCTTTGGTTGAGTGAATTACACAGAAATGAGAATGTTACACCAGTTGCAATCTGAATCCAAGTGAACCTACATGGATTAGGTCATGGTTTTCACCTACCTTGTTGTTAATCTTCCCCTTGCTTTTTGGAAAGAACCTCTTTCATTTTAAGATACTGTACTCAGTAATCAGATGTCAATTATGAAGTCTCGTCTTCCAAAATGATCAGATATTTCATGATATTTCCATGTGAATTTGTTTCTCTGCAAATGGTTTGTTAAAAACAATTCCGTGAGATCTTCGTTCCGAAAACCTTCGCATCGAGGACTTTCCTTCAAAGTGGTGAGTTGGATGCAGACAGGTGCGGAAATCACACCGCAAGGGTGGGTTCGCCTGAATGTTCGGCTTCACTATTTGATAACTATAGTTTCATTGAAACGTATCAACAATTATGATGATTTTTGTTTGGTTCAGCTTCCCTTTTTATGTCTAATCCTGCTTAGGAGTCAATGTTGAGAGGGTTTTAGGATCATGGTAATTCTCTCGCCAAACAAATCCGTTGAACAAATTTGGTTAGGAAATTCTCCGAAAAATGGGCCGACACTGGAAGTCAAGGTCGATCATTATGTTTCAAGGCTATTTCATTTTCTTGCCAATATGAGTGGTTGTTATTTGTAAGAGTTTATATCATCAATCAAGATCACCAGGATATGATCCAAACCCGACTCTGGGACTCTTTCTTTTTGACGAAGATTTCTCGACCACAAGTTGTCAGATGAAAGCTACCAGTTATTCTTCAGCATCGATTTGTTATGGCAGTTTCAGTCTGAAATCGTTGCTCTAAAGGAATTGAGTTTCAGTTGTAAGATGTACCCTCCAAGGAACTAACATATCCCCTTTAAAGGTAGCTGGGAAGATTTTCCTCATAGGTGGGATATGTTAAACTGTTAGTTCCCAAGAGGGTAGCCAATAGTTTCTATCCAACCCAGTTGTAACTGGGAAGATGTAGCCAGACATTTTCATATTTGCGCCAAATTACAAAGCTTGGATCCTCCCGCAAAAAAAACTGAGTGTATGTTGAGATTCTATAGAAAGAGAGGGAGTTATCTTACATGACCCTGTTTGGGTTATTTTAGCACAGCTCGTGTCTTTTTTTGGCCTCAATCGTCTTCTTTCTAAGGATCTCGGAACTTTCGAAACAAAGGATTTCATGCCGCAAAACGCCGCTGGTCGCCGACGTTGAATTTCTCCATTCCCAGGCAACGACATCTTCAAGCCGTCGTGGGATGGAAGACATCGGCCGCGGTGCCGTAGGGGGCTGGCTGATTTTGGTGGAAATGGGGCTGAAACTTTCGGAGGTGTTGGTTTTTCGGGAGTTCTTTGATGGGCTTATAATCTAATAAAGCAACGAAGAACTGCATGACCTTCGAAAGATTGGTGCTGTATTTTGTTCAACCAATGGTTTTTGGGGAAAGCTTCGAATGATGGTCATACTCAAGCAATTTCTTGGGGGGAGTTCCACACCCAGCCAGTTTTGTTTTTTTGATAGTAAAAGATTGAACTGGCTGGTTCCCAAGTTCTGGTGATTTGATTGCGGTTCCGTTTCTTCGTTTTTGATGTTTTTGGTGAAAGGTACCAACAATTTGCCTATAAGAGCCTCAATTGCGGCTGTCACATATCAAAATAAACATTTCGAACTTTTCATGTGTACCTTGATTTTGTCGGACTGATGAAGAAGACAAACCAAATGTTTTTCCTTTTCCAAATGGTTGCACAGGTAACGGACGGAAGAAGTTTTGGGTATTTAAATACTATGTTTGAATATCATATATTTGTTATATATCCTACAACTACAATGCATATCATGTTCCGGTTGCGTATTTCAAGTTTTGTTCTACAAGTAAGTGGCCAATGTTAGTTGATGTACAACCTATTTTTGTAAAAACCTGGATTTTCCACCTTTCACATAGAAGTGCCAAGTTTTCCCATTGGGCCAAGCAAGCGAAAGTGATATAAAAGATTGTTTGCAATTTCGGTATGGTTTGTTACACCATAGTGAAAGTAAATGGCGCAACTCCCAGCAGGTGGGCTAGTAAGGGGCCATGATAAACCAATACATGGGAGTTGCGCCATCTACTTTCCAGGTGGTATAATTTCAATTTCCAAAAGATGGTAAAGATGGATGGAAAGAAACTGATCTCACAGTCAAGTTCCCTCCAACCATCCAAGGTTTGCTATTAAATTCCGTTGCCTGCTCTTGCAGGAACAAAGCGCAAGAGAACTCCAAGAGGTTGGGTTTTTTGGGGTGAGAAATAGGGGGAGGAGATGGATTCTAGAAAAAAATGACCCCAAAACTATCCAAAACTCGAAAACTCCCATTTTCAACATGAACCTGAGCTTATTCGATTGGAATGTCTTGATCTTTGAAATCCGAAATTCCAAAGACCTTCTGTAGGTCGACTGTTTCTAAACAAGTGCCCTTTCCACTTGTTCCAGTTTCAAAATGAACAACTTGGGGTATCAATGCATCAAGCATCCACGAGATTCGCGAAGTTGGTTGAAAGGATTGGGAATTTCCAAGCAAGGATTAGTTTGATCATTTAGGATGGATATGAGCCGGTTTTCTTTTCTAGTGAACTAACGTGGAAATGGAAATCCTCACCCTTTCTCGGATTGGAAAGTATACTATAGCAAATGGTGGATTTTCCTGCAGGAGATGATTGGAGGGTATCCAGATCATGAAGATGTGAAAAAAGAGACACACTCTCACGTTTTAGTGGAATCATTGTTTCATTTCCATCAGACATGATGACTGTTCATGTTCAAGCAGACGTATGATACATGTCCAGCGGCTTGAGTTTAATCCACATCTCTGTGGAAAAGAAGGTCCAACAAAAAATCACTGATTGCCTCACCCCCAACCCTTCTACATTCTGATGAAATGACAGTGAATTCGATTGATGATCACCACTCTAGACTCTAGAAGGTAGTTTTGTATATGGCAACTCTGTGGACTTTTTTTCATGTTTTTCCCAGGAGAAAAATGTGATCATTTCGTATCCGGGATACGTCCTTAACCATGGAGATTGGATTCTTCAAGGAACCTGACATCTCAAGAAACATTCAACTCTCAAATGCTTTGAAAATATGGTTTTCCAACTCCCAACACTGACCACCACAACCCACGACCACAACAAGAAGTGTGATCCGTAAGTTGTTTTTCTCCCGTTAGAATACATAAAAGGTCACAATTTTCAAAAACACTCCAGTAACCAAAAAAATAGAAGTTGTGATTCCCTTGCCATTCATGCCCCGCTATGGCGTGCTGCTGTTGCTGGGCCTTACCACACAGAGCTTTGTTGGTGGATGGCATCTTATGGCCAAACCAACACGACCCAGGCGACTCGTTGAAGTCATATTTTTTTTCCAGTTGGCCAGCTGCTGTTTTGTAGGATGTTTATTTTGGTTACTTGCAGAATTCACACTATTCTCCATCAAATTTGTGATGAAGCAGCCAGTATTGTGAAACATAAATTACAGTCCTTTGTTTTTTGTTCTTTTTTGGGTTTCATTTTTGGTTGGCTGGTTGTTTCCAGGCCCATGTTCACAAATCGATACATTTTTTTTCATCCCAAAGGGTTTTTTCCTCATGGAACCCCCGACCTCTTCATCACCAGGTGCCAACACCAAGCCGAAGAGGAACGGCGTCCACCCGAAGCGCCCGACGCCACGGCGGTCTTCCCATGGCTGCCGGTGCTGTCACCTGTCCCGTATAGGGTTTCGTGCAATGGGGCTGCAGCTTGGCCTTGCCCCCCAAAAAAATAGAAGTCAGATCTTGAAAGGTGTTGCTTCCATCATGCTGAGGAATGAAATCCTGGTGCAAAAATCGCAACATGTTTGAAAGATGGTTTTTCCCACCCAATGAGGGACCTACTGAGCCTCGAAGAAACTGAAGTGAAAAACATATGGGTTTCGGTTTATGGTTTAACAAGTAAAGCTTGTTAGATTTGATGGATTTGTTTTCCTTCAGCCTTTTGCAAAGGTTGATTCATGTTCAATGATGTCGGGGTTAAGGGATAACTTTCAAGACCTCACCTGATCTTTTAAGTACAAAAGGGCTTGCCCTGTAGAATGGATGCTTGCCCTGTAGAATGGATGCTTGGAAGAGGATCCTTTCGTACTGGGGAGGGTAACTTTTCAGAGGCTAAATGGCTGTTAGTTTCAGGAAGGATAGTTCCATTGAAAAATCTTCCAAGTTCCTTTGATTCAGCTTAAGGATAACTTCTTGTCACATTGCGGGGGTGTTTCCCTGGAACAGACATGGAAGACATGGTTTTCAAGGGAAGAAAAAAACAGGGTGGAAGTTAGAAGCTGGTCAATATATTTTGTTGATTCGATGTGTTTCGCTACGACCAAACGGTTCACCAAGATTTAGTTGGTGGACTTCCAAGGGGGCCGGTTGTTGGCTTGAAGCATGGCATCTTTCTCAACATCCATGACTTCTTTGAAGAAAGCACCTGCTGGTTTTGGAAGGCTTCCACGTTCGAAAGCATTTCAGACGCGCTTCCTTGTTGGAAAATTCAGAAACGCAATATATTTGCAGCGATCAATGCTTCCACCCCAAAAAAATGAACAACAACAACAACAACAAAAAAAAAAAAAAAAACAAGGTGTCAAAAAATGATCACTCATGCTGAAACGCCATTTCAGAAAGGTTTCTCTTTGCTGTTGGCCTTTGGGGAAGCCTGGAAAACGTCTATTTCTACACCGCTCGGACGGTGACCACCGAAAGCACCTGGGGCTTTGGCGGAAGGAGATCATGAAGCCAAACCTGAAGGAAAAATAACGAAAAAATTCACCCGGTTTATGGTGGGGTTTCTAAGATTTCTGAAGATTTCTCTTGAACATTTTGAACGTTTAGATGGGTGGGGTGAGGTGAAGTTTGTTGGTTGGTGAGTTTTTATTGTTCCCTTCCGGAACTTTGAAACTCAGCTTGGTGTAATTTACGGCCCAAGAACCTGAGTTTTAATGGACGCGAAGATTCAAAAATTTCAATCGCGTGTGATATGGTTGATGAACAGTTGGAGTATATTTTGGATGGAAACAACCAAATGTGATCAAACGGTTGAAACAATGGATTAGGTTTCGGCCTTTACGCCAAGAAACCATTACTGTAATTCCAAAATTTCTTGAAGGTGTTCATCAGACATTTGTCCTCATCAGCCGCATCGTTGTTCAAAAAGCGTCAAGCCACAGCAGCATGTTTTGAGGTGACAGCACAGGAGAGACCTCCTTCAAACAGTCCAAGGATATTTTGACCAACATCCCCGGGCGCGACTTGGCGTTTTGTTGGAAACTGGATGTATTGAAACATGAAACTGGATGTACTGAAATGTTGGTGATTTGTTGTGACCTATGTTCAGAAAGGATAGTTTGTACATTTTTGTACCCTATTTTCACAAGAATAGGTTGAATTTGTTTCAATGAAGTTGTTAATATTGAGGGTCTCCCAATTTGTTGTTCACCAGTTCGATGAGGAATTTCGGAATCGAATTCTGTCCGAGACTTTGGGGTTGCATTTGTTTCAGCATATCAAACCAATCACCGGCACCGACTTCTTTGTGTTGAAAATAGGTTTCACATGTTGTTTTGGAATCCCGGATAGGAAAAGTGTTTCCAATTTTTCCAGGTGTTTTTTGTTCTGCAAGACGTGCCAGAAATTACATTTCCTCGAAACCATTCTTTGGAATTTATTCCATCGAATCATATTCGTACTATATACTTACTGTACCTAGAATCGCCGATAGATTGTAGGATTTGACCCATGAAACGACATTCCAAACGGAAGGTGAGTCAACACGCCTTTTTAAAAGAGGTCAATTTTGGGTTCCTAGGTACCCATTATGTTCAATTCACATATGGCACCCATATCAACCAATGGGTGATATGGGATGGAACCATCCAATTCCTATGAGGTTTCCTGGGTGATGAGGGCCTTTCACCACCTGAAACTGCTAAGCCCTTTTTCGAAGCATCCATCGTCCCCTGGCAGAATTTTGCTGAGATACTGTGGCTGGTGAAGGGTGATGGGTGAGAATCCACTTGAAGTCCAAGTTTACCTTCTTTTTTTTGGTTGGTCCAAACTGTAGTTCTGTAATTCTTTGGGATGATATCCACCCAAGGAACATGTTTCAAGTGTTTTTTTTTAATCCCCAAAGCAGGTTTGCATCGTTGAAGTTTTTCAAGGTCATATCCTCTTGGTTTTTGATGAGGCTTCGGATGATTTTTCATGGGAATTTGTTGATGTTTGGCCCGGAAGTCGGCTGGAGATGTTCTCCAAAAAAGCAGTGGAAACCAACAAAAGATCCCAGTGATGTATAGGATGATGAAAAGGAAACATACATAAAAACTACAAAGAACAGGATTCCAAAAAAACTCAGTGATTTGTATGGTGAATTCTAAATGGAGAGGAGGTTTCTCAGTACTTGTGAGTCACGTACTTTGCGTGTAAAGGACGTTTGAATTGAGATAAAGAATAAATAACTAACAACTACATATTTTGCTTCTCTTGAATTTGGATGGCAAAAAAAAGAACCTCAAATCCAAGGTTGGGCTTAGCTACATCACTTCTGTTAGTTAGACTCGTGACCTGAATAGTCTACTCAGTCAAGCAATGGCGAAATGTATGGGATTCCGAAAGCTGAAAAGCCCACCTTCCCAAAAAGGCTTCAGCTTTAACTGGGTGGTGGCAACTCAAATATTTTTTAAATTGTCACCCCGAAACTTGGGGAAGATGAATCCATTTTGCTTATCGCATATTTTTCAAATGGGTTGGTTCAACCACCAACTAGTTTAGTTTTTCGGGGGTGGCTTACCGTACCATTTTGTTCTCATCACCTAAGGATTTCGACGTGTCCAAGGTGGTGGATCCAATTCTCGCATCGTATCTTTGTTCGTTGAGGGATGGGTGTGTTTTTGTTGGTGGTGGAAGTACATGGTGGTAGTCGTTTTGAGATGTTTCTATTTGAGGTTCATATCATCTTGTTGGTGGTAATCTTAGAGGATGTGAAACATGAATCAATTGAATCATGAACTAAAAACTAACAATGTCCCCTGAAGAAATATTTCTTTTTAAAAACGATCCTTTTGAAATTTGAGTTTCCCTCCCTGAAAAACAGGGGATTCGTTCATTCCTTCATTTGTTAAGAGGTGTGTTTGTGTAACTCTCAGAGGATGTGAAAACATAAATCATGACCTAGGTGGTGGTTCCTTACATATGTTGTTGATTTTTACCCCAAACCCTGGGAAAATGATCCAATTTGACGTTCATATTTTTCAGACGGGTTTTTTTTGAAAAACCCACCACCTTAGATGATCATTTTGCCTATGGGTCGAAGCCTCGAGGTCATGGTTCGATTGGATCTTGGACACTGGTCTTTTAGATTTCCTCTCCAAAGGTTGAGCGCGGGAAGCGGAAGTGAAAAAACGACCAAGCGCGACACGACGAGCCCCGGTAGATCTCTAAAAAACCATCCAATGATCACTGGTAGTTCTTTCAACTTCCACTCTTAGACTCATTTGTGAAAATCTCAGTCGTGCTTGTTTTTGTTCTGGATAGACATCCGATCCATTTTTGAATTGGGAAACAAAGAGGATTGAAGAAACAAGCACATGTTAGCACCCCATGGTGTGTGCAAAGGTAAAGAATTTTCATGCTCAACACACCGAATGGATTTCATGAAGATGTAAAATGAGAGACTTGGCAACTGCAAATTTCGTTCGGCTCAAGACCCTACGGGTGGTTGTGGG
This sequence comes from Breviolum minutum Mf 1.05b.01, assembly GCA_000507305.1. NCBI lineage: Eukaryota > Dinophyceae > Suessiales > Symbiodiniaceae > Breviolum > Breviolum minutum. The sequence continues at coordinate 42,436 of DF241752.1, forward strand.
ACCCCACCAAACCATGGGAAGGACCCTGCCACTGTAGGACATAAAGGACCGGTGAAGGGGTGTTTCCCCCGGCGACCCCGGTTGGGCGGAAGGAAGGATAAGCGGAAGAGGTTTCAAGGATAATGAGATGGTAAAGCGGTGAAATCTCAGGTACAGAAACATCATCTCATGATCAAAGACATGATCAACATTCATGGGTTCTTTTCAATGATCTTTATGCCGGCAAATCTTCTTTGTTTTCTAGAATTGCCGTTTGAGGTGAACTCTTGAACTCTGAGTTCAACCAGAACTATAACCATAGGAGTATCGAGCAAGATGATTATTTGTCAGTAGGTATGGAATTCTACAAAAGACCTACAGCAATATAGAGTATACCTCACTTCGCGGATAAATTGGTGATTGAGATTGGTTCTAAAAAAATCCTTAGATGAGTCTCTGGAAAGGTGGAAAACCCTCCAGGGAACGATCACAAATCCCACCAAACGGGCATTACTTGGTGATGTCCATTCCGACAGGAAGTTGCCAGCCATGTGGCTCGCAGTTGCTTGGTCTTTGCCAAAAAAAGAAGATTAATATGATGAGGATGATGTTCTTCTTTTTATTACAGCTATCAGTTCTTTAATCGTGTTATTTTTGTTTGTTTTTATTCTTATTAATTATTATTATTATTCTCGTCGATGTTATTATTGTTGTTCTTCTTCTTTTTCGTCGCTTTCGCTGTTGCTGCTGTTGTTGTTGTTGCTGCTGTTGTTGTTGTTGTTGTTGTTTCCTCATTGTTCCTTTGCAAGTAACTTCCAAATAATCCCTTACTGCTCAGGGGTCGGTCGTTTCATCCTCTAATTGGTTCACATGATTCCCCAAGGTAATGAAGTTCTTGGCGCTCCAGTCCTTGGTACTGGGTGCCAAGCTCAAGCTCCTTGGCGAAAAGGTTTGGGGTGAGATGTAAACATCCCACATCAACTGGTTGAAAAGCAGATGTTTATGGGATGCTAGTGTTTTTCCATGAAACAAATCATTTTTGGATATTTTTGGCACGTCAAAACTGTGCATTTTTGTGGATTCTTTATGACAATCCATGGAGTTGTGTGATTTGGTACACTTTGCTGTGAGTCTGCCAAATCATCCTATTTTTGTACCATGATTTGTGAAGGGAAATTCTCCAAAAAAGCAAACCTCACTATTCCTCACCACGACATCGACCCCCGTGGACCGAGGATCCGGCGGAACCAAGTTCCAGCGTACCTCCAAATCAAGTTGAAGGCAGCATCTCGGCGTGCAAGCTGCAAGGAACGAACAGCGTTTTCCCCGGGACGTGGCCCCGACACGTCGTCCGATGTGAATCAGCATGTCCCTGCTGTTGAGTGGGAATGGTTTTTTTGGAGGGTGATTGCTTTTTTTTGGAAAACAGATGTATGCTTATAGATTTATGAAATGATCTCTGTCATCATCAGATATTGATATTACAACTCTCCATACAAGGTCAACCTGCACTTTCAGCATGCGTTTAAAACGGTGGTGTTGTGTTGGTTGGTTTCCGGAATAGAAGTTCTAGCTGATCACGAGCTGATCAGTTGAAGTCATCACCTCAAGGAGGGAGTTGTACCTCTTTCTCCCATAATCATGGAAGTGGAAAAGTTCCTTAAATGAAAGGAAACAAATATTGGAGATACACCCATTTTCCATCATTTTGCCACTACCATGATTCTTGAAGAAAGGGTGATGTACAGTACCCCCTTTGTTTATCTCCCAACAAAACAGCCCATCAATCAGTGGGTTTACCTAGGAGACCTTCGTGAGCAACAGCACCAAGGATGGAGCCGGCCACTGCAGATGTGTAGGAGATAGAAATCACCAAAGAATCCCCAAAGAGAGAAGACAAATTGAGGAAAATGAAGATGATTTGTGGGTTTTTTGGTGTCATAGGTGCATAAATTCTATTGGTGTTGTTTTAATTTTGTAAATTTGGATATCCCGCTGTTAAATGATTAGTTTTGACATGGTAGACCTTCAAAACCGAGGAATCTCTGTGTTGCAACTTCAGTCAAGTCTCAAAACTCCTACTATTCATGAAACCGTCTCATCCAAATCACCCAGGGTGGTACTGATGTTGATGGTGGAAGAAATCCGGCGAATCACCAGTTGAGGTTGGTAGTTTGTCCCATAAGTTACAGGGGTTTTATACATCGCAGGTGGTTAGCAATCCATTCCGGTTTCTCATGTCATGATCCACACGAATCAACCAGCACCTTCTCGAAAGGTTGGTGAGCTTGGGGGTGCGAAGGTCTTCGATGGTGATGGCAACTGTTGCTTGGTGTGTTGGAAAGGTGGAAATTTCTGTTTTGATGTGTTTTGGGTGGTTTGGAAAAAGGGTGGTTTGATATCCGCAATGTTTTTGAGCAACAGAATACCTGATTTTTTTGAGATCTTTTCAAGCTTGTTTGTTCCGAAGATTTATATGACATCAAAGAAAAACATATGCCCATGTGTTTTCTTAATTGTCTTCTTGTTGTTCGTTTTCTGGCTGTTCTTCATGCTTGCTAAATTCATGACATGTCTCCACCGGCCACCATTGTTGATTGAGGTGTCAGCTGCGACACGCCCATGTTGTACTCCTTAGAAGCAACCCCACACAAGAAGGCATCTGGCAACAGGGATTCAAAAAAAGAAATGGCGTTGGATGTGTTTTTTTCACGAATTCTTTATTGCAAAAAAGTTGGATGCAACAACTCAGTGGGGTAGTGATCCGGATGTATTGTTTTTGTTTTGAGACCCCAAGTGGAAAGAATTGATTTGACAGAATGTTATTTCTGAATTGGTGATGTGTATAAAAATGAGTGGATTTGGTGTACAACCAACAATCTTTGTTTTTTTGCATGCCCAGGTTGACAACTATTACAAGGGTACAAGATAACTGTGACAGTGAAAAAATCACTGACAACGGTAGGGTTTTGGGAACAGCGCTAAGGATATTAATATGTACCCTGGGATTCCAACCACCAGTAAAACAATGGGTGTCAATATAACCACCATTGCTTACCTAAGGGTTTTAATCATCGAAATTGGGTCAACCATTATTTTAATTGTGGTGGAAGCCCAAGGTGTATAAACCACGATAGGGGCTATACGTGAAGGATACTGGACGAGAAACTCTCCAACTTGTTCCGGCAGGGAACGGTCAATGAAGCCGTGGTACCTGGGGAGAACATCAGTTGGGGAAGCCCAGACGGTGGAGGGGTGGAGGGTGGTGGAACTTCATAGGCTCCAAAAAAACTCGAAATTTTCACGCCGAAACTTGGGAAAGATGAAACCCATTTTTTTGACGAAGATTTTTTTGAGATGGGTTGGTGAAAAACCCACCAAGTAGAAATAGCCAGCCTTGTGATCAGGGCTTAATCGTTGGGTTTCCCTAAGGCTGGCTATTAAACCCTTATTTCTGAGGGCGGTTAGCTTTGATGGGGTCTTTTTCACTGGGCTGCGTGTGTGTAGTGATGAAGTGATGAGCAGCCAGGAAGACATACATCCTCGCCAAAAGAAATGATGAAAGGGCCTTTTCTAACTAAGTTCGACCTGGACCCAAAGAAAAACAAGCAGTCTAAGAAAACAGGGTTGTTTCGGGGTGCTCTTCCGCTTTTGGGGTGGAAATAATGACAAGCAGTTCTGCATTTACAACTGACAGTTCAGGGCCCTGCATCTGAGGCTTTCCAGTGAACAGCAGTTCTGTCTATGATGTCTTGACCCTTGGCATGAAGCAGCATTTGTCTTGGCATTTTGAGGTTTGGGAAATGCTATAAAAGTCTGTTATCCAAAAAAACATTTTCCAAAGTTCCCATAGTGAATAGTTTAGAAATGATTCATATGGTACATTCCTGGATTGCAAAATGTTGGGATTTTTGTTCCCTACAATGAAGCAGGTGAAGCATCGGTGATTTTTCCCCCCACCTTTTGCTGTCTCCACGGGCACTGAGAAACTCAACGCTCACAATTCGCGCCAAATCAACTTAACTGAAGATTTTTGAAACCCTTTTTTAGTCGCAGTGGTTTTCTGTGTACTTATTGTCAGCCAGAAGCCTTTGAATTTCACCATGTCTCAAAAGTGAAGGTGGGCAGCAAATGATATTGGGATGCATCTTCAGTTGGTCACGGATATTTTTGGAGCACCCATTGAAGCTCCACAATCTCTCGAAGCTCGAAACCGCTTGAGGATGGAGATGCCTTTGAACAAGCTCCACACGAATGTCAACTTTTCCATGAAGGTCTTTTCATCTGTCTCAGCTACAGGCGCCGGCGCCGACATGGGATCTATCTGCGACTCCTTCAGTTGACCTGCAAGATGCAGACACTGTTGGAATCAGCGCTGTCCATTTAATAACGAGGTGCTTGGTGGTTTCAAATATTTGTTATTTTCACTCCTATTTCGGGGAAGATTCCCATTTTGACTAATATCTTTCAAAGGGGTTGAAACCACCAACTAGAACATCATGTATACCTGTGGAGAGGATTTAGCTAATTCAAAAGACTTTGATAAGTTGTGTAAATCATAGTGTCATAGTGTTGTTGGACAAAACCTCAAAATCTCCAAAACCCACCAGACCAGTTGATCTAAAGTCAATCCTTCCACCTATGAACTCAGCAATGTTCCTTTCCAACCGAAAGCCGCTCAGGAACAAATAGCGAAGAGGAGAAAGGTCGACAAGTGTCGAGTTGCTTGGATTGAGGTCCAAGAAAGTCTATAGGTCAAAAGTGTTTCGGGTGGGATAGTCACATCATGTCACATCGTCATCCTTTTGGAGATCCAATTCTTAGATCAGCAAGTTGAAGAATTTGAAGTTCTTGGATCAAAACCTGTTTTCTTGAAAAGAACTTTGCATAGCAACTTCACTGTGTGTCCGAAGAAAGCATCCTCCGTTCCTGGCACCATTGATCCATTGACTTTGCAAAAGCCGAGTTCAGCTGAAAAGTGTCCTGTCATCGTCATCCACCATCCATCATTCACCATCAACAGCATCCACCGTGCAGCATCAAAAGAAGCCTTGTTTCCTTCCCCTTCACCACTTCACCCCCTAGTTCTCTCCACAATTTGCAAAGGTTGGCAGGTCAGGATGATCCTACACTCAACCACACAGAAGGCTGTGGTTCACACGGAGCCTTGAACAACAACCTTTTAACGAGGGGGTGCAGCTGACAGGGAAAAAAACGCCAGGAAAATCGGTGTGGTTTTGAAGTCTTCCATTTGTTTTTGGGGTCGAAAATGAGTGGTGAAGTGAATGGGAAGTTGTAGACAGCTCAAGAGAATCATATTTTTTGCTCACAACGAAGCAAATAGTTGTGGTTCATGATCAAGCCACAGCATTGGTTGATGGGGTATTCCAAACACAGAGAAATTGACAAAAACGACACAAAACTCCTCCCGAACGCCTGGACTAGCCACATTGTGAGTTTCGAACCCATAACGACTACACAACCCCAAAGAAACCGAGCGCAAGCTTTCACAGTATTTCCTCGCCAGGAAGAAACATCATTTGGAGAAAACACCACCTTTTTTGATCTTTTTTGATGCCCACTTGATAATCTACCTCGAGATACTTCAATATGCCCTTTGTAAACATCTTTCCACCAGCTGGACTGGGAATATGTATCACCTTCCAGTTTTTTTTGGTAAGCTCATTTTTGAAGAGATCCGAAACTTTCGGTGCCAACACCAAGGGCGTCACTGTCTCTGGTGATTTCAGCAGCTCCATCCATGGCATTAGCGCGGCGGGACGAAAGGTCGGGGTTGAACATATGGGAGTTGAAACCCCTTGTAAATCACCCAATAAATGGGCTAGGCAGTAGCAATTCAAATGTGTTTTTTTCAATCTTCACCCCGGAACTTTGGGGAAGATGAACCCATTTTGACGATCGCATATTTTTCGAATGGGTTGGTTCAACCACCAACGAGCGGGTAGCTGGGGTTATAAGCCCTGGAAGTGGAGTTATAACCCCAGTAACAACTGGTACATCTTGTGGGGTGTCAATATGTTTTTTTGAAAAACAAGTAGGGATGGGTGAAAAATTATGAATTGAAATTCAGAATTTCTGTTCCTGTTGGAGTTGTGTTTCTTGCCAGTTTTTGCAGGAATTCAGCTGGCCTAAAAAGATGGCATTTCTCCCATTTGCGACCAATGCGTGAAGGGAAAGTGGGAAATGATGGTGTCGGATTAAGGAATTTTCCCCAACAAATCCTCGCTTCAGCATTTGGAGTTGCTTATGTTCCCAACTGCTCTGTTCTTGTTGGCAAGCTTTTTGTGATAGGCAATTTGTGGTGATATTCACCAACAGATCACCAAATTAAGGTACTACCATTCTCCTCCCAACATCATCATGAGTTGAGGATTAAAGTCTATGCAATTACTTGGAATGATGAAATGAAACTGGGGAAAAAACAATTCCCAACAGATTGGGACAGCAAAATTAACGACTGATCCAGTGACATCACCATTGGATTGATTGCCAGGAAGCAGAGGGACCCGTCTAAGTCTCAGTTTTTGAAGATTTGAAGTGGTGGTGTGGTGGTGCGGAAAAATCCGGTCCATCAGGATTTCCTTTCCACAAAAAAGATATATTATTTTAGTTCACAGATATGGCTGGTGTGGCAGGTTCCCTTTTTGAAAGGGTTTAATGATTATGAGACGAGTTGCCATGTGTTGCAAGTTTCAGTTTCAGTTGCGTTTGATGAATTTCAGAAAAAACATGTTTGGTTTTTGTTACAGTGAAAGTGCTGTGCGGTTTGGGCAGCAATAAGATTGACAAGATGCAGAACCCAAGACGTTTTGCTGCCTGAATCATCATCCGCACATCATGCCATTGAAAACAACTGAGGTTTGCGCAAGACCCAGAGATATCGGCAACTACACCATCATGGAAATGAGTCCCTTGAAGGGTGGAAACATGTGGAAACTAACTAACGGGTTGGAGGGAAAGCTGTTTTTGTTCGGGGAAAGAGTTGGGAGATCAGAAATTTGGAGGATGAATTTTACCTCAAAATTGGCCGAAGACTTTCATTTTCCCTTGTTTTTTGATGAAAAAAAATGGGATGGAAAAAGACAACAAAATATTGCAGAGTTGTGTTCTTCCCTAAGAATCATTGGATCCTCCCAAAAAGACAGGTTTGACTCTGTTTTTATAGCAGGGTTCTTTTGGATCTCCTGTTGCCACCAGTGATTTGAGATCCCATCAGGGTTCGTTGCTGCAGCCAGTTGAAAACCTACGTGGTGGTGGCAACTCAAATATATTTGTTATTTTCACCCCGGAACTTGGGAAAGATGAACCAATTTTGACTATCGCATATTTTTCAGATGGGTTGGTGAAAAACCCACCAACTAGTATATGAATGGAGTTGAAACCCCTTGTAAATCGCCCAATAAATGGGTAACTGAGGGTTTTTGGAAGCCCTGGAAGTGGAGAAAACGACACCTAGGCACCTCAATGAAGCGCTTCGCCGTGACGGTGGGATGTGCTGCTGGACTCCTGGGGGGGGGTTGGTTTGGTATCGGGCCGCCGCCGTTCCCCAATGGCAACCGTGGTTTTGGAGGGGGGAAGTTTGTTGTTTCACTTTAAGAGATGATTGCAACCAATTTCAAGGTAGTAGAAAAAAACGTCCAAACACAAGTCTGATCACCTTGGTATTTTCCATCTTGCAGATGGAACTACCCCAAACAGATAACATGATAAAACAGAGATAACAATGAAGAGTTGCAAACCTTGGAGATTCCTTACTCCTTGCCAGATTTAATTTTCCGGGAGAAGTATCTCAGTTTCCATTGGCCTTGTTTACTGTAAATATGCATCCCAAAAATTTTCCCCACTTTCCCTCCCACCTGGGTCTGGTGGCCCATGACCACCATGAACAGCATGAGCCCCCGCGGTGAGGATATGTGGGAAAGGCTAGCGCCAAGGTTTGTGCCAACGAAGGCCGAAAAGAAGGGCGAACAAACCCAGCGGAAGTGGGAACTCAGACTCACACTTACAACCCCCCCTTCCCCAAAACAAAAAAAACGATAAATCGAAGGAAAAACATATGTTTTTGTTGATGATAAGATGATAATGAATGATAATAATACAGAAGATCATATCAAAATTCAAATCCCTCTGATAATATTGATTTCGTATAGAGAACGTTCCAAAGTACCTTTTTTTGGTGATGAATTGGTAGTTTTGCAGGGCCGTATCATTCAGGATAATCCAGTAACAATGCAGGTGAGTCTTTTTCAAAGACAGATAATTGTGAATACTTGGTACACATTAGCTTATGGAAAAGAAATGCATAGGAATAGTCAAGTCGCACCCAAAAACATGCCCTTCCTCCATGAAAAAAAGGTCTACTTGAACAAAGGGCATTTTAATCATCCACATTCAACAGTTCTACATGTCCATTTAAAAAAAAACTCAATGTTGCTGTTGCCCCCGCAATCAACCTCACCATTTGTTTGTTCCAAAACGTGTTTTCCAACCTTGGGATTTGGATAGGTTGATTGAGGAACCACCAACGGGGCCCCAGGGGGGACTCACCAGGTGAGCCTTATGCAGTGACGGGTTGTGTGGATGCCAGATGCGCCGAACCCATGAGCTGGGAAGGGTACAAAGTGGAGCAGGCAACAAAGGGGGTTGGAGGTTGGGTGGTTCCATAGGTAGAACAACCCCCTATAAATGGGGAGTAATCTGTGTATAAATGGCGTATATTTGGGGTACCATTTTTCACCAGTTGGGACCATATGATGAACAGATGTTTGGAATTTTTTCCAAGCATCTTAACCAAATCCAAGAAATTTGATGGTTTGGGATTTTTTTCAATTTGGAGGATAGAAAATCTTGGATGGATGGAATGGGAGGATATAAGTTTTTCAGTTTGGAGGATATAAAAACGTTTAGGATGGATGGATGTGGGATCTTTTCTTTGGTTTGGTTTTTGTTATTGAAAATTTGATGTGGGGCCGTTTATTTTCTAATGGCGCAATCATTGTTTTGTTGGGGAATGTTTGTAAGATGTTTGTTGAGCATTCTTATGGTTACTAGGTCCTAGGTGTCTTGTGGTACACCATTCGGAGATGTGGCCTCCGAAATTTTGCCACTCCGAAATGGCTTGTTTTCATGACACAAAAAATGAAGTGAATGCCTACAAAAACCACCCCCCAAAGTTTGACAAAATCAGCCCCCAAGAAAAAGTTGTCCGAGACCCAACAGAGGAAGCTGGATCGTGTTCTAAGCATCCATTTTCGGATGCGACTGGTTTTTGGGTGGCTTTGAGAAACTCCTTCCAAGTTTCTAGAGGTGATTCACCACCATAATATGTTGAGGGTGTATTTCAAAAAGATGAACCCAGGATCATCACACTCTTAAAAGATCTTAAAAGGTATGCGTTTTTTTTGAATGGAACTTCACTTTTTTGAAGTGAATCACTTACCTAGCTCCATTCTTGCTGGGGGAACCGTGTTTTTTTGTTTCAGCATGGACCATAGATAATATATCCAGTGCCTGATTCTTAACTTCCATCACCGGATCAACAAAAAGTTGATCTCCACGAAATGTTCCATCAAATTCCAACCCCATTGTTGTTGCCAAAAAAGTCCTAAACCAAATTGTTGTGCTTTTCATCCTGCCGTGTTTTGGGGAAATCGAAACGCACCCATCCCATGTGAGCCATGTTCAAAACCCTCATGACATTCCATTATACACTGATTGGTTCATATAGGGATCCTTTTAATACATTGTTATATTCCCTATTACCTATGTAGATGAGTATATTATGGTATATTCCCCTGTGTACAGCCAATAGCCATAATCCCGATATAGAATATAGATGGGGTATTAAATCCCCTATGTACAGCAGCCCAAATTCCCAAATTTTTGGTCACTGCTAAACGGGCCGCCAGTTGAGCGCAGAGATGCGGACCTTCAAGGTCAGAGCGCATTGCAAGAAGGGTACCTCGGCGGACCATACTGGTCGTGTTGGGTTCGGGGAGGGGTGTTTTGGAGACCGGGTCGGTTTTGGGTGGTATTTTTGTTGGCGATTTGTTTCCACAAATACAGTTTATGAGAAAGTTGTTTTTTGAAAAAGCAAGATTCGTTGTATTCCGAAACATATGTTGAGAAAGTCCTGTTCTATAAATATGTGGAGCTATGACCTTTCTCATTCCTACCCTTCCATTCGACAACTGCGTGAACTCGAGGTTATGTGGGAAAGGCTTTGGTCACCAAGTGTGCCAAAGATGGTGAAGCATACCGACTAACTGGTTGCCACTTTGGCGGAGTAAGGTTGAGTGGATTTGTCGGAGGGATGAGGAAATATGACATCCCTTGGAGTTGGGGTCATGATTTATGATTTATGATGGCAACCTCTGAATAAAGCGATGGATTTTTGTTTTGCTCCCCCTGATCTTTGAATCCATCATTGATCAACCCATGGGATTTTCCTGCATAATTTTTCAACTGGATACATTTAGCTCTTAAATCAGTATAGGATGGGGTCCAGTATTTGCCATACAAGCTATTACAGTTGTGTTCTACGTATTGAAAGGTCATGTAGCTTTTGTGAGGGAGGAGGGGATCTCCAACTATCATCAATCTGGAAGCTCAGGTGGTATACCAAAAACGGAAGTATCCCCGCAGCTACTCCCAGGTGAACAAAAAAAAGAAGCTTTCCCTGTAAGCTTCAAAGAACAGCAAGTAAGAATATGAATAGCTGGAATTGGTTATCTAGGTGGTGGTTTCAATTTGTTTTTTATTTTTACCCTTATTTGGACAGATGACGATCAAATTTGACAAGCATGTTTTTCAAATTGGGTTTTCAACCACCAACTATAGTTATATATGCAACATCATTTTCAAAAATTGCTGGGTGTTATGTTTCTTCATGTGTTCTTCGGACCTTGTCATTGGGATCTTCAGAAGTTGTTGCCGCCGAGGTACACCTATCACCACAACGACGGTGACGACCACCTCGACCACAACCACGAGCTCTACACTGACGACCACGTCGACGACCACCGTGACCAGCACCACCACTGAGACCAGTACAACCACCTCAACCATAACAGAGACATCCACCACCGTGACATCAACTACCACCTCAACCAGCACCATCACCACATCTACCACCTCAACAAGCACAATCACTTCCACCACAACTAAGACTAGTACATCTACATCCACCACTACCACGTCGACAATCACTTCCACGTCGACGACGACCACCAGCACTACTACCACAAGCACTTCCACAACGACCCAAACGACGACCACAACGGAGACAAAAACCAGCACCACCACGACCAGCACATCAAGCACCACATCCACTACAACCACCAGCACCAGCACCACCACCGTTTCTTGGTTTCATGAAATGACAGAGGGTAAGTTTCGGGCTAGGTTTCGAGGGTGAGTTCCTGAGCGCATGAGAGTGCACAAAGTTTTCGAGTGGGAATGTGCTCTTGAACTGTTTGTTTTCTTTTCCTCGTGTTTGCCTTTGCAAACGATATTTTCTGAATGTGACCCAGGGTATCTTTGTACTTTGTGTCATTTGTTGTCTAGTCCTTTGACAAGAAAGTACTGGGAAAGATGTTTGGAGTGGAAATATCTAAGGTCACCAGCACCACCACGACTTCAACATCTACAAGCACGGAAACCACCACCACAGTGACGGAGACAACAACGAGCACCACCATAACTAGCACCTCCACCAGCACCTCAACCAGCACCACTACAACTATCACCAGTACATCAACGAGCACCTCTACCGGTACTTCAACTACTACCACGTCTACAAGTACCACAACAACAAGTACAGAAACTTCCACAAGCACTAGCACCACCACTACAACCACGGAGACCAGCACAAGCACTTCCACAACCACCACATCAACTTCGACAACTTCATCAACTTCAACCACTACAACAAGCACATCGACCACGAGCACCTCCACTACCACAAGTACAACAACAACTACAACATCAACCTCTACAGAGACATCAACAGGCACATCAACTACTACAACAAGCACAAGTACTCTAACCTCCACAACCACTACTACTACAAGCACATCAACAGAAACTGAGACCAAAACCAGCACCAGTACCGAGACCACAACAACAATAACAGCAACCACTACCAGTACCTCAACCAGCTCTACCACAAGCACAAAGACCAGTACAACCACAACGACTAGCACCAGCACATCAACCATCACGTCCACAACAACTGAAACATCTACCAGCACCAGTACCACCACATCCACATCAACGTCGACCGTGACAGAAACCACGACGACCGTCACAAGCACCAGCACTGAAACCTCGACTACAACTACTTCAACAAGCACTACAACCTCCACAACTAAGACGTCAACCAGCACCTCAACTACTACAACTAGTACCGGAACAAGCACCAGTACCACCGTCACATCCACATCCACAAGTACCGTTACATCTACAACCACTACGTTTACCACAACCACAACAAGCACCACAACCACAACAACGAGCACAGTGACAACAACCACTGTGACAACTACCAGCACAACTTCAACTTCTACTACAACCACCACCATCACTTCTACAAGTACCACAACCACGTCCACTACTACCAGCACTTCAACTACAACTACTACAACAAGCACAATCACCACCACAACAAAGACCACAACAAGCACCACCACCACAACAACCACCACATCTACCGTGACTACTACAACTGTTACCACCACAAGCACCACTAGCACCACTGAGACAACAACCTCAACTACATCTACATCAACCACAACAACAACCCAAACAACCTTTGAATCTACAACCACTTATACTACAACGATGACCACGGTGCCCACCAGCACCAGCACCGAAACTTTGACCACGACGTCCACCTTGACCGAAACGGAGACCACTACGTGGCTGGGTGATTGAAGGTTGATGATGAGGAAGAAAGGGAAGAAACGACCAGGTTTTAGTTTTGGGTTTTCCCTAAAGCCTTACTAATACAGCTTACATGGGTGAAATGTTTGATGATAAAACTCACCAAATAGGAGTGCTGACAAATGAGGTCAGATATCAGCAGGTTGGAAAATTTTCTGGGAAAAAATATACTTTTTAATGAGTTTGGAGGTGAAGATGTTCTCACATCATCTGTTGAGATGACGTAAAAACCAGGAAGAATTGCGGAAGTTACGGTTGGTATGTTATTGACGACAGTTTGATAGGAGAAAACCTGGTCAGATTGGGTTTCAAATCAAAAATTATCAGATTTAGTGGGGATAGTTAGTTTTTGCGCCAGATTGGGCCAGTGAAACCTGAAGTACATATTATATAATGTTTTCTTACAAGGGATAGATTCACACAAACTCAGATTGATGGGATTGAAAGGCGTCAGATGAACAGAGCATTCAGTCGAAATCAATGATTGAAGAATAGATGTTAGACTTTCCAATCAACATGGATACAGGGAACAGGCATTCTTTACTGGATAATACAGCCACGGCAAAATTTTTGGATTTCATAAAATCGAGTCATCCAATAGGTATTGCTGTTCCTTGGATGTTGCTCTTCATTCCGTCCATTCTAGCATGTTCATTCCTGGACTTGTGAGGAGCAAGTGGTGAAGTCTTGCCCGTTTTTTCTTTGGGTTTCTCTGAATTTTAGGGAGCCTCTTGGTTAAGTCTACCAGGATGACCTCGGTCATGGAATGGAAACCAAGGACGGCGACCATCACATCTACATCAACGAAGACAACGACGGAAACCTCGACAAGCACGACAACCACAACAACGAGCACGGTGACAACAACCACTGTGACAAGTACCAGCACAACTTCAACTTCTACCAAAACTACCACAACTACAACCACCAAGACTAGTACAACCACGACCAGCACCATTACCAGCACGACTACTCGGACAACAACTACCACCAAGACTACTACAAGCACCACCAGTACTGCAACAACTACCACCACAAAGACGTCAACCACTACCACTACCACCATCACTATTACTACAACTGAGACAACAACAACTACCACTAGTACCAGCACCACTACACACACGACCACATCAACACAAACCTCCACTAGTACCACAACCACAATCACAAGCACATCTACAACCACTACAAGCACAACTACACAGACAACAACTACAACTACAAGCACGGCGACAACAACCACCACCACAACAACCGCCACTACCACGACAGTCACTGGGCCAAAATTCAGGTCCTGGAGTCTGTTCTTGCTCCTAAAACCTTCCAATTTTTTCGTGAAAAGTTCATGAGTTGATTCACATCCCATGATCCCATGCCTTATTTGGTTAGCAATTTCTGGATTTCGAAGGATTTCGAACCCCCCCTTGAGGTGACTACCACCACAGAGGCTCCCGTGTGCATCTCACCAACTGAAACTTGGCGACAGTTGTTGAAGTGAGATAAGTCTTGGATGCTGTGTTTTCGCCAGGTAATGAGAAAACCCAATAGGATCCATATGGAACTGTGACTGTTTACCTACATGAATGGTTGATTTTTTTTCCAGTCCCATGGATCCCAATGGGAAATGATAGGTCAACTAGTTCTGTACTTGTTTGGGGGTCCGGAGTGAGTCCTTTTGTTCATCTTGACTGAGGCAAAAAGGGTGTACTGCATAATACACTGGCCATAGTTCAACGGTTGGCCCTTACTTGGCCCACATGGTTTTCCCAGGATACCACGGGATACGATGTGGTTGAAAACGCCTTGGAACTGAACGGCTTCAATGTGGAGGTTAATTGCGCTACTGGCTATAGAGGCTTGGAAGGTGAACAAAAACCAACAACTTGAAATTGAAGTGATTCCTTTCCCCATATTTCAATGTTTACCAAGTTGGTGAGATCGATGTTTCTCCCATTTTTCCACACTGAGCAAAAAAGATGTTATGTAGGTCTGTTAGGTCCTGTTGATCCCCAAAAATCAGAGTACAATGGAAAAGTGGTGGGGAATCTTTCTCATGGTTTCATGCAATGAAGCTGCTGGTTTTGGGGATCCCGTGTCATCACAATCAAAGTCTTGCGTCCGCACTATCAATACAAGCATGCATGTTCATCATGTTTTACTGGGTCAGTATGGGTCGTGTTTTCTTGCATGTTCTTCATCGTCGTCGTCGTCGTCGTCGTCGTCGTCATCATCATCATCGTCATCGTCATCATCATCATCATCATCATCATCATCATCATCATCATCATCATCATCATCATCATCATCATCATCACCATCATCATCATCATCATCATCATTATCATCTTCACCATCATCATCATCAACGGTTTTTGGGTCTTTGGTTAGTCATATATATAATGGTCATCCTCAACATCGATATCACCAGCGGCTTCCATGTTCCACTCCGTGCAGGGAGCGCCAAAGCCAGTGTTTGCAGCAGCAACAAGGCTGGGAACAAAAAACAACCACGAAAAGGTGTGAAAAACAAACGTGACCGTAGCCATGAGCCACGAAAAGAAACTATTATTCAAAGGATTTCAAAGGTTGTTTAAACACACCTTTGGAACACGTCCCTAAACCTTCACCAAAAGGCTAAAGAGGGATTTCTTTCATAATTGGCTTGGGGGATTGCCTGGGGTGTGCTCTAGGGGTGTGTGGTGTGTTGAAACAACCTTTGAATTATCTAGGTGGTGGCAACTCAAATATTGTTTTTTCTTTTCACTCCTACTTGGGGAAATTTCCCATTTTGACAAAATATTTTTCAAATGGGTTGAAACCACCAACCAGTTGTTACTTTCCGTTGATCCTGGTTGGTTAAAAACTTGATTCCAAAATTTCATGGTTTATCAAATATTCCCGGAATATAACGTACTGGGTAGGATTTCATCCCCTATATCACCCAACCAACCAGGTTTTTTTTCATTGCTCATTTAGGTTACAATAGACCGAAACTTAAGAAGCACTGAAGGACCACTCGAAGACATCCTCCAAAGTAGATTGGTAACCAAGCAGAAGGTCATGAAAACCACATATTTGTTGCTAAAAAATGGACTGGTTCTATTCGTAATAAAGCAAAATACAAAGCGCAACACATTCCCCATGTGTTGAAAATCGCGTCGATTTCGACCGTCGAAAGGGAAATGACTCAACTTCGGTATTCAGGTGATGACTTCCCGATTCGCCGAAATTCCGAAGACTCGGATATGTTTATTTGTTGTTTCCAAAAAACCTCGGATTTGCCCTGATCCCAGGAAGTCAAGCCCGACCATTACAAGAATACCACCCTTTGAAATTGTTGATTATAAATCAGCTAAAGCTCAAACAATGGACCCTTTATTTATATAATGGTCTCCAAAGACTCCCAGACACAGTGATGCCCCTCTCCCATGGTTTTCGAGCACCGCCCCGGCCTTCAGGGAGAATATTCTATTTCTGGTCACCCGCCATTTGCATTTGGCAACAAGTTTTTTTCTTTTTCTCGCAGCAAGTCTTGAAGGTCCCTCTCAAATTGGGTGACTTACTTGGCTTGGATCCCGAAAAGAGCCAAGTTGAGAAGGAGAACATGGAACGTGTGTAATCCGAAATTGAGATACAGTGGATGTCTAGATTTGCATTCAAAAAAAATTATAATATCATAATGTATCATATAGTTTTAAAGCTGCCAAGAGGAAATGATAGCAATGAACAAAGAAGACAACGCATCATATATGGTCGAGCCTTTGTCAAGTTTTTTGGTCAGACAGTATGTCATATCCCAGACAGCTATCGATTCACCATTCGCCACCAAGCAGTTGCAACCTTCGTAGCACTGAGGTTGTTCGAAGATTCCCGACAACTACATTTGCGTTGCCCCTTCCGTCACCTGACTGTTGGAAGGTTGAGAGAAATAAAGGGGTTTTCTAACTTTGAGCTCTCCAGGATTTTTTTCATGCGTCCTTTCGAAGGTCCAGGGTTTGATGCATGGCAAAATTTAAAAAAGTTGAAAAATCTGATGGATATGTGGGAAATTCGTGGGAAATTCATGGAAAATCATGCCAAACTTCGGTTTTTTCCCACTTTGAAACTCGAAAGTAAACTTCCAAATTCCGGAGAAGGTGTACTAGGTGGTGGTCGCAAACATTTTTCATTTTCACCCCTACTTGGGGAGAAGATGCAATTTGACCAATAGTTTTTAAATGGGTTGAAGCCACCGAGGTGTCGAAGGGTTACCTCATCACCGAGTCGGAGTTACGTCTCAACTCCTTCTCGGTCGCGGTGAAATGCACCCCGGGGTATGCCGGTATCTCGTCAAGATACAACTTCCCTCGTTTTTCTGCGTTTTTTGTTTGTTGGTCATGAAGATCTTATCAACTTTTTGGCTTTTATGATGAGAAGTTTGAAGGGGTGATGAGTTTGTAGAATCAGGAAGCCATCTGTAAGGGCCGCTAGCAAACACAAATAGATGCTGTAAGAAGCGCATGAGATGAAGCGTTTATACCTCGACCCGAGGCGTTGCGAGCGTCCAAGCATGCAGTGGCGACAAGGCGAACTGTCCCTTGCAACACCTCTCCCAACAAAAACAAGTAGTAATGAACCTCTAGGCCAACGTAGATGATCTACGTGTGTGTATACCTTATACCTTAAAAAGGTGTGCATATTTTCCTCTATTTTTGTTGGGGGATCTGGCATGGTTTTCATTGGGCATTTAAGACCACCTGAAACGCTCACCGGAAGGAACTTTCCGAGTACTCGCTGGCTGGATGCACGAAGCGATAGGACAAGAGATGGGATCGTTGACCACTGTGGTCAATGTCATTTGTTTGGTATTTGTTGAAAATAGGTGTAGTTTTTTTTCCGATTGCTGCAAGAGTAGTTGTATAAGTGAAGAGTTTTTAAAATATCAACTGATGTTGATGAATTAAGTTACAAACAGTGTTGCCTCTCATGTCTCTAAGAACCTGGTCAAAAAGAAACATGGATACTTCAGGGACGGGGTGCCTCGATAGGACATCTTGAGCCGCCTTTAGTTACCAGCGCCGTGCGAACCATGGCTTTGGACAAAAAAGAAGTTCTCCTTGCAGCTGAGGATTTTGAGTGACCAACAAAAAAAATCACAAGTTGAGGATCCAGGTTTTACTGTAGGGCAGAATCTTTTTGAGATGCAAGAGATACATTAAGATATATAGTGGGTTTGAGAGCCTAGGATTTAGAAGATGTTCATTTTTATGGTGGCTACACCCCCGAAGATTAACAGGATAGACCCTGAAAATGATGCTTTGGTTCAGGTGATTTTCCTCTTCCAGGGATGTATTCGCAGGTTCTATATGTTACCCTCCTTGGAACTAACATATCCCCTGACGATGATTTTCCTAACTTCCCAAGGCGGGGGGGGGGGGGGGTGGAAACTGGAGAGGCCCAAGAAGCCTTGAAACTGGCGGAGTTGGCTCGGGTCAAGGGTTCCCAGAAGCGGGTTTGAAGGTGAAGAAATTGGTGAAACGTAAAAGGTTGGTTGATGTGTTTATGTTTGGGATGTTCATCCCAATATGGATTTGATTCACCTTGTGGAAATTGATTTTTAATGATGTTTATCCATCATGATTGAATTGAGATCATGATAGAAGGATGAACCACCAAGTCTTTATGCAAACTTGAGTAGTCAACTGTAAGAGATTGTTATGTCATGTTCTCCTATCAAATACAGTCCGCGTTGCTTCCAGTCAGGATCTGCTAAAACAACATGATTTGACATTATGATGGCATAGCATTCAAACATCTGGCACCTTAATCTCGTGAAAATGTGTTGATTTATCCCAAGTGTTTGGACGAAACATGAAGCCAACATAGGGTCCCACCTCCATTTTTAGTATGATTTCCCAGGCAGAAGCAGCCGTGGCACCAAGTTTGTCAAAGGCTGAGTTCAACAAAAAAGGCTGTTTCAATTCCTTTTAACACACATGTATCAAACATTCCAAAAAACAGGAGTTTCTTATATGTTCTTCCATCATTTGTACCTGACCTTCCAAAAACAAGATGCCGTTAGCAGCCTTAGCAGACTTCCGGACCTCAGCTTCGGGCCAAAGGTCATGGACCCAGAAATGGTCTACCATTGCACCACCACAGGCGTCTGAGACGCTTGGGATTTTTGTTTGTCGATGGAACTTCGCAGATGGGCACGTGGCAACTGCAGTGATAGATCGTTTTTTTTGAAGAATAGAAGATATCAAAGGTCTACAATCAATAGAAGTACTTCTAGAAGACAAGAGTTGATTGCTTTTTTGCGTATCTCTCAATTGAGACAAAACTTGTTTGATGCCGTCGACCTGATGATTTTCAGCAACACCCCCAATCTCATGATATGTTTGTTTCCACCTGGTCGAAATCTTCACCAGGCAGAGGGTGAAGTTTTTGCCATACGTTTGGCCGAGCGGGGTGATCTCAGTTGACCACTTGCACAGCAGCAACGTTGACAGCAGCAAAACCCACGCAAAACGACACATCGGTCAAGTCGCTGAGGACGGGTCAGTTGCTGTACTCCTTGTGGGATTTTATTGATGCTATGCAGCAACTTGGATGTTTAATGCTGGTCTGGTGAGTTGGGGGTAATACGACTTGAAACGACGTGAAATAGAGCTCAAACAGAATTTGAAGAGAAAAACAAGCAACACTGTGGAAGGATGTTGATGATTTCAATGATATCAATATTGAAATGATATTGAAGCATCATGAGTCCTTCATTTTTCAGATATGCTTGAACATAGACATAGATTAGAATGTGAAAAGGTTCGCAGACAGCACTCTCATTGCTAGGCATGGATTGGTCGATCGAACGCGTGGAAGCTATGTGCCTTGTCAGAGTTTCTTCGCTTCGAATTTTTTGTTTGAAAACGAGACTGGGAACTCGGAGGTGCCAAAGCATGCACTTGAAGTGGCTTTTGTGCGCTGGGCATCCCAGAAGGCAATGAAAATTATGTGAGGACTGTATGTGTCGTTGATTTAACAAGAGAGCTCAGAAGACCTTTTCAAATACCCTCCCGGGAACTAACATATCCCCTACCAACGCTCTTTTGAAGATGATTTTCCTTTTCCCAGGTGGGATATGTTAATCCCCTGGAGGGTAACAGATCTCGTCTTGTATCAAAATCATGAGTGTCAGATGCTTTCGCTAGGTTCGGCAGCGGATCATTTGCTCCTTTGCACCCAAGATGAGAAGGCGTTAACAAACAACTCTGAGGGGGGTGAAACGCTAGGCGTTTCACGTCACGTTTTCCAAGTGGTAGAGCCTGAACTGTTCATCTCAACCAATTTTCCGTAGATGAAAACGTTTGAATTGCAAAAACGCATGGGGCCAAAGTAAGAGTGGTGAAGAGGTGCACTTCACACCTAGCAAATGCAGCAGGTTGTTTCAACCCTTTTCCCAGAGCTTTTCCAACAGCCTGAACTTCAACCCTGTGATTGTTACAAATACACTGTGAAGTGAAGCGATGAGACTTGGAAAGACATTTTGTTTGATGCTACCAGTGATTGTACATACTTCAGGGAATACATCAAGACCATAGCTATGCATAATGTAGATGTGCAAATTTTGCCCACAATCACAGCAACTGTTCATTGGCCAGGGGTTTGTCCATTTGCCGGCACCTCGCACTGTGAGTTGCGTTCTCAGATAGCACACCAAGCCTTCCCCAAATCATACAGTTTCATCTTACCAAATCTTTGACCAAATCGTCCCTGAGAAACCACCCCCCCAAGACACGCCCCTTGAGGGTCGCCGTTAAACCCGTTGGGTTAGTCCCCGTAAAAAAAAAAACTAAGTTTTACCTCAGTGGACTATCCGAGGTACAGGTCTATCATTAGAAGCATTGTGGCCACTGCATGGTCTCGCGTGTGGAGTCCCAAGATGTTTGTTTCCAGAAACAGCTGAGACTCCCCCAATTGATGTAGAAAAGTTAGGCATTCAGGACACGAAAGGTGTAAGAAAGCAAGATTAAATGGGGTGTGGAGTATTATAAAACATCAATGAATCTGAATGAACATGACTTGTATGTATTCTTACAAATCTCAACTTCCTTTGAGCAAATTGCTACGATGGTATGCTTCGCTGATTTCTCGATGTTTCCCAATAGTGCCGACTTTCCCAACTTTCGTTGAAAACCGAGGTTGCGACTGGAAGGTCAAACTTTCCCTTTCTCCTTGCACCTGACCGCAGCAGACCAGAGGCAAAACGAACCGACAAGTTTTTGAAAGGTGAAACAGAGGAAAATCAAGTTTCCAAGTTTCTTCCAGCACCTTCAAAGGGGTGCCAAATGGTTCCGTTTCAGGGTGTCAATTCACCATCCCTTAGGGTTTAATTGGCACCCCGACTTGAAGGTCCAAGTTGGATGATTTGATTTTCTTTTGGGAGGGTTGGAACCTTCCCCTTAAAACAGCCCCAGCTGTTTTTTTTAGAAAAAGAGTATGTTGCCCACTGTTTTTTTGGGAAACATCTTTTTCTTGACTTTCAGGCCTTTACAATTTCGCGGCATGGGTTTGCACGCTGCAATCTCAGCAATCTTCAACATGTGTTTGTTGTGATTTTTCACATGTTGCTGCTGCTGTGAAGGTAGGTATAGGATTCTACCGGTAAACCTTAGGAGACCGAATGAGTCGGGGTTGGGTTTACCCCATGGATCAACCGTTGAGGCCATCAGCTACCAGACACCTTGGAATCCTTTAGAATATGGCGATGTACTCTGGGCCAGCGAGGCTCAGGTCTGCGATGGGCCGGATGTCGTCAAGTCCACCCAGTGGTTTGGTTTCAAAGGGACCAACAAGAAGGGCGGGCCCCCGGGCCCATGGAGTTAGTTTCGGGGGTGTTATAGTTATAACCTACATTTTCTAAGGGGATGTTATGAACCGTGCTTTCAATGAAGAATGGCGGGCCCAACAAGAAGTTATGAGTTTTTGGAGTTATTTGGGGCCCCCGGGCCCCATATAAAAAATGGCCTTATAAAATGGGGTAACTCTGGTGACTGGAGTTAGTTATTTCCCCCCCAATAAGTGAAGTTATTTCACCCCCCGGAGTTCCCCTACTTACAACCGGTGCAAAGCGGCCCGCGAGTCGCAGGATACTTTGCTGTTTCTGCCACTTCTGATGGTCTTGTCCGAGTTGGTGCTGGACGGGATAGGGTTTGCAGCCTCGATTTGGTTTCAGGTCGAGTAACCGATGTCCTGTTTTTGTGCAGATCATGACGGATAAAAAAGACCATTTGACATCAATAAATTGTTACCTCAGTTTTTGAGAGATGTAATGGAGATGTAAATCTATTTTCCAACATCATAGCCAAGTTTGCATTAGGATTTTCTGGGGAACAGAGAGCTGCCTTGCAACCAGGACCCACATTTGTCTTTGGGGCCCTTTGAGCCGCTCTCTCGTGCCTCAGCGAAGTTTGGTGTGTAGAAGTTGAGTGGAAAGCATCAATCATATCAGGTCATATTACTGTAATCCATTGGATGTGTTCTTTTTCAAAGTTGTCACGCTTCCAATATCTTTTAAGCACATACTAACATCATTATACATAATCAACATACGTAGAATAGATTTGTTGATGATGTTTCAATAATCAGATTCACCTTATTGTGGTGCTCCGATTTTTGTATATATCCTTTTTTCCCTTGCAGAGAAGATTAGTCGTCCTTGGAGGTCACTCGAGTCACAGTGCGGGGATGCAGAGTGACACGCTTGGCTCTCGGATCTTTTTTGCTGGACATAAAATCGTTCAAGGAAATTTTTGTTACCCATATAGGATCCATAGAACTGGTATATTTATACCTACATTTGGTTGAATTTTATGATAAGTTTAAATGTGGGTAAATACACCATACACGGATCCTATTGGGTTAGCGTTTGGCACCGTGTTTCGTGGGTTTGTGTATTCCAGTGTCCTTTTTTTTAAGGCTCAGGAAAAACCGTGAGAAGATATATATGTTCTTTTCCACGGATTTAAACTACTTATATATCGAACCAAAGAGGTCGACGCTTCACATCCCCACATCGTGATCCAGTTTGTTTAATGCAAGTATCGACAAGAATCAAACCCTCAAACCCTTTTTATCAGAAGGAAAAGGCCGTGTTTCGCCTTCGAAAACTCCCACAGAGGCGTCTCCCTTTGGCTTCCGCAAGTCTTGCTGTGTTGCAAGCGGCGCTTTTCCATGACGTCTTGGGGGCCCAACAACCATGGCCCAAGGGATGGGCAGATTTGTATGCAAACAACAACAGAAAAAAGTCTGAAGCAAGTCTTGAACCAATCCCAGAAGGTCCAAAAGGGGTTGGCCCTCCAAAAAATTTCAACAACGCCTGGCCCATTTGTTTATGTCAAGGTCAAGATGTGGCCTGTAGCATTGCCGCCTCCTGCACGTGCTCGCTGGGCCCTCAATGCATATGATCAAAACCTCCAACAAAAGGCACCATCAATCTTTTGAGCCTTTTTTGAGATGATATATATCTTTTGGACGTTTTAGGTTGCATTTAAATTGCATCAACTTATGGCTGATGTGTTTGGAAATCAGAGTGAAGTTGTCGCATGTCGTGTGAGCTAGCTGTCTCTAACAAATCAAAACAGCAAGACGTCGCTTGTCAGAGCTGTTCTGCTCTTCAGCCCTTCCACAAACAGGTTATGACTTTGCGTTGCGATACCTGAAGTTAGCTTGCCAAAAAGTGGAGGTGCTTCAATTGCGAGGGTTGAAACTCGTTAAGGAATGACCGACGGTTTTCAAGCAGGTTTTTTGAGACAGGATTCGGGTGTGTGAAGGTTCCAAGGTCCAGCAAGAAGGTTCTACCAGCTCGTCCAAGGGGTGGCAAGTAAACCCTAAGGGATGGTAAATTGACACACTTTGTAGGAACCATTTGGGCACCCAAACTGGAAGGTCCAGGTATAAACAGATCAGATTTCGGTATAGGTATATTTCGGTAATGATTTTGAAAAAAAAAACATCACCAGCTCACTTTGCCAGCTCACGAAATATCAGGAAGAACATTCCAGCGGCCGCAGCCCACGTCTACCAGGGGTCCGGGGAACCTCAGATCCCATCCCTTCGCTGAGATGTCAGGGCCTCGGCCTCGGCCTCCGTTGGTGAGTTCGTTCAAGGCTGAAGCCTTAAGACCTGAAATCGTGACACGAAGCTTAGAGGTGGAGTTTGAAAGAGCTTGGGGGGGGGCTGGGTTTGGATCTTTTTGTGGAAAAAATGGGGGAGAATTTTTGATTTTTTGGGTGATAATTTTTTGTGGTAAAAAAACAATCTGGGGAAAAATGGGAGAAATTTTTTGATTTTGGGTGGATTTTTTTTGGTGAGGAAATTGGGGTGGATATTTTGGGAAAATTTTTTGGGGAAGAAAATATTGGGGAAATTTTGTTTGACACAGATTCACTACCACCATTCCGCTGGCAGGCTTTGGAAAAGGTGCCAGACGATGGCGATGGGAGTAGGGATTCGCAGCTGGGAGGTAGAGACAGAGTTATAAATGAAAAAAATGTTAGAAAAGAACAACCCTACCTACCCTGGAAGTTTAACAGCTCGCCGCTGAAAATAGGGGAGCCCGCTGGGAAGATGAACATGGAAGCTACAAAGCACCCTTTTTCTCGAAAGGAGAATGATCAGAACCAAACCTCCATGAGGACATGTTCCAGCCGTTAATCTTCATGGGTGTAAGTGTATATGGGGATTATTTCATAAACTCATGAAATCTTCGGATCCCTACTGTTGATGGTTCAGAAATCCCAAACAACCACCTGACATGAAAAAAAAACCTGCAAATAATGGGAGATTTACCTCTTTCAACCGGTGCAGGATTTCTTCCATTACTCACCTGAAAACTAACATGTCCCCTGAAAATCAATGGTTGGAAGATGTATTCCCTACTAAAATAGTCCCTTTTTTGGGGACAGCCGTTAGTTTTCAGGGATGCAACAGTATTTAAAGAACCAAGTCTTGAAGGCAGAAAAAATCCTGTTTGTTTACGTATCAAGGTGGCGGGACACCAGCGAGAGGAGTTCTGAATACAGCATGCAGTGGATTTGCGGTTCCTTGGATTTCTGCCAAAAAAAACCCATAGGATCCATGGGGTATGGTATATTTACCTCCATTTACGTTGATTTTTATGGTAAATGTAGGTAAATATTCCATACATAGATCCTACGGGTTTTTTTAAGAAAAGTCGAGCAAAACAGCGAAGTTTGTCCCCCTGATTGGGGTGGCTTTCAGGAGTTTAAGTTTTGTTTGCATCTTCCGTTGTTGATACATTCGTTCAATAGATTCGTTCATTCGGCGGGTTTGAACCGACAAGTTTTCTCCCAGGATCGTGTGAAGAGAATGGAGCTTTCTGCACTTTCCGTGCCATTGAAAGGATGCATCGCTTGGGGCCCCCAAGTGTCGGAGACAGTTTTCTTGTTTCCCGCAGTACGGAAAAGAGAAAAAAATTGGCAGAGAAATCATGAAGGCCCTTTTTTTTTGCGGTGCAAAAGAGGTGAAAAAATCATACCATTTTATCGCCTTTGTTGGTCGGGCCGGTTGGCCAATGCATCATCTTCCAGACATTTGAGAAATTGTGGATTCCTTCTTCAACTTTACAATTTGCTGTCCTGTGGCTGAAGGTTGTGCGGAATGCTGTGGAGGACTTACGTCCACATTTCCAAAGAATTGCTGTGCGTTGAGTACACATATTTAAAATGATTCGGGTTTTTTGTGCTACATGTTGGCAATACAGCAACCAGCCAGAAAAGAAGTGGAATGAGATATTTATGTTTTTTGCAGGAGCTGTTGGTGCTATGGCCCAAATTTCTTGCAAATTAAACATTGGATTTAGATCAATAAAAATCAATTACAATTATATATATCATATTATTTGAATAATATATGTTTCCCGAATGCGTAGCGAAGGGTTCCCGTGTGTAGTTGGGGTTTGGGGTTGGAGGCAATCGTTATAGAGAAGTGTTGGAGAAGATGTCTGGGAGGCAATTGTTGTAAAAATATTGTACAAAAGTGTTAGAAAAATTGTTGCAGAAAAGAATTATAAAAAAAGGCAAAAATAATGGGAAATTAGTTGATCGATTTTAATATTTAATATAATATATAAATATTTGGGTATCGTCCAAAAGGTCCTTGACTTGAGTGTAGTATTCGATGACCTTTGGTATGCCAAAATGACCTTTGGCGAAAGTTAAAAGCTGAATTTGCTAAAGTAAATTATTTTTTGGCGAAAGTTTGGCGAAAGTAGTAACAAAAGACTGGAACATACATGGATTTTTGAAGATGAAGTTTATGTAGGGCGATTTTTCGCGAAAGTTTGGCGAAAGTTTTGATAAAGCTTGGCGAAAGACGGCCTTCTCTTGAAAGCTAGGTGGCCTAAACTGTTGACTTGTCATGTCTTGTTTGCAGAGGCAGGAAGTAGGTGAGCCCTTAGTTTCGGTGTGGGAATGTCAGAACTGGCCGGAGAAGGTAAGCAAGGATTACCGTTAAAAGCAAAACGCGACACGTGAATGCGCAGCCGCCACAGAATGAGTTTTGATGGTCGCTCAGACACGCAGATGTCCCTTGCCAAGCTTCTGTTTCCTAACAAAAATTCCTAGATACAATCCAACATAGGGCCCCGCGAAAGTTTTTTATGAGTATGGCGAAAGTTTGGCTAAAGTAATTTTTTTTTGGCTAAGAATGGCCGTTTCGAGAAGAAAGAATTT